>JANDJT010000060.1:5162995-5174507 GCA_024331685.1 Stegophilus panzeri
TGTGTGTGTGTGTGTGTGTCGGGTTCTTTTCTGTGTTGGACAAACAGTTGTGTAAAGTTTAGTCTGAAGTTTATATTTGTAACACTCAGTTTGTGGATTTTAAATAAACCAAAAAAAAAAAAAAAAGTGTACTGGAAGTTTGCCCCTCCCCATCCGATTAATTGAAAAAATAATCGGCCAACTAATCAATTATGGAAATAATCGTTAGTTGCAGCCCTAATTATAAGTCATATAGTTGATGCAATTTGCTTTAGAATATAAGCAGCTAGAACTGAAATTGCGCTAAGTTTTATTAAGACAAGTTTAGCAAGGTGGTGAGAGAAGCTAAACAGCTGTACTCAGCCAGTGACTCAAGATCACAAACTGCAAACCTAAAGCCCCCCACTCTGCTAACGACTTGCTTCTGGCCAACAGCCTGAATGAGTTTTAATGTCTCTTTGAAAGACAATGGGACAGTCCTGACACCATCCCTTGCAACACCAGCCATCAGCTTCAGCTCCAGCCTACCATCTTCACCACAATAGGGGATGGGCCTAGAGTCTTCAAGAGACAGAACCCCCCCCCCAAAACAGCTGGACCAGCCTCTGTCTCTCCATCCACCCTGAAGTACTGTCTCCAGCGTTTACAGACATCTTTAACACCTCACTGGAGATATGCCACGTGCCAGCCTGCTTCAAGACCTCCACTATCATCCCGTCCCCAAAATACCCAGGATCACAGTACTTAATGACTACAGACCTGTCACTCTGACATCTGTAGTAATGAAGTCCTTTGAGTGCCTCATGCTGTCCCACCGTAAATCCATCACAGATCCTCTCCTGGACACTCTGCAGTTTGCCTACAGAGCCAACAGGTCTGTAGATGATGCAGTTAACATGGCCCTCCATTTCATCCACCAGCACCTGGACTTCTCAGGAACCTACGTCAGAATCTCGTTTGTGGATTTCAGCTCTGCTTTCAACACAGTCATCCCGGCTCTGCTATAGGACAAGCTCTCCCAGCTGAGTGTGCCTGATTCCACCTGCAGGTTGATCATAGACTTCCTGTCTGACAGGAGGAAGCACGTGAGACTGGGAAAACATGTCTCTGACTCCCGCACCATCAGTACTGGTTCCCCCCAAGGCTGTGTTCTTTCTCCTCTACTCTTCTCCCTCTACACCAACAGCTGCACCTCCAGTCACCAGTCAATCGAACTACTGAAGTTTGCGGATGACACCACCCTCATTGGGCTCATCTCTGAGAGGGATGAGTCTGCCTACAGGTGGGAGATTGACCATCTGGTGACCTAGTGCAGTTAAAACAGCCTGGAGCTCAATGCTGTGAGAACAGTGGAGTTGGTGGTAGACTTCAGGAAGAACCAAGCCCCACCTGCCCCTATCATCCTGTGTGACTCCCCAGTCGATACTGTAGACTTCCTGGGAACCATCATTACCCAGGACCTCAAGTGGGAGCTGAACATCAGCTCTCTGATTTAAAAAGTGTACCAGAGGATGTACTTCCTGCGACATGCAAGTTCAACCTACCAAAGACAATGATGGTGCCTTCTACACCTCCATCATTGAGTCCATACTCACCCCCTCCATCATCATCTGGTAAGCTGCTGCCAAGGACAAGGACAGACTGCAGCATGTCATTCGCTCTACTGAGAAGGTGATTGGCTGCAATCTGCCACCCCTTCATGACCTTCATGGCCCTGAAGCAGGCAGTTAAGATTGTGGCTGACCCCTCTCACCCTCGACACAAACCTTTCGAGGCACTCCGCTCCGGCAGGAGGCTGTTCTCCATCAAGACCAAAACCTCATGCCACAAAAACAGTTTCTTTCCATCTGCAACTGGCCTCATTAACAATACCCAGGTTCCACCATGGTCTCTTATCCACCTCCATGGTCATTACACATTACATTAATGAACAACCCCACATTGTTGTTTCATATACGTTACATTAACACACACAGCTCAGACTGCTATACTGCACCTTTTTACTTCAACTGTGAACATTTGCACTGGCCCACTTTTGCACATCCTGCACTAATGTACAGTTAATGTCTTTATTTTTATTTTCCTAAATCTTTATAATTTTTATATTTATGCTTATATTTTACATAGCTTTATAGTTTTTTTATGCTTCTCATTTTTCATAACTTTCTCTCTTGTTTATCTTATTAATATTATTAAATTTCTTGTATTTTATGTTATTGTTAAGCACCAGTACACCAAGACAAATTCCTGGGACATGTAAACCCACGGTACTTGGCAATAAAGGTGATTCTGATCTGATTTGTCAGAAGATTCATGAAGTTGATTAATTTTATATAACAGCAACTCTGACAGTAGTTCCAGCTGTAATTCAGTCACAGGTTTATATTAATGCACTTGTTCTAATAATTTCTATAGTAGCAGATCATTCCCAGGAACGTGAGAATCTTGGACGATCTATATAAACTAAGGGTAATAATAAACTGATTTTTTTTTTTTTTTTTAAGTGCTGTTATTTACCAAAGAAAAATGTATAATTATGGATGTAGTAAAGGTTTCTGTTAGCAGGTGTTTATTTGACATTTATGGAAGGAGTCTCCAGTGTTAGTGCTTTGTTACAGACTGTAACAAAGTCTTCAGGACAGAGGAGTTTTTCAGTTTATTGGTAACATGTCAATGTGCTGTTTTTTTTTTTTTTTGTCTTACTAACTTGAAGATAGAAGCAAAAAAGCAAAAAAAGCAAGGCTACTAGAGAACGAGTGTTTATAGCTGCTGTAATGTAAGTGATAACAAGAACTAACTTGTCTCGTGGATGTTCCACAATTATAAATGCTCAGTGTGTCGTTCATCAGTGAATCAAATTTTATAGATATAAGACAAATCACTGTTGTGTAAGAGGAATAAATCGCTTTAGGATGTAAATAATCAACTTCGCTCCATGTTGCGCCGCATCACACGACCCTGTCATGGATTATTTTCCTATAATCGCACATCCCGTCATGTTTTATTCCTTACTTAATGCTTGATGGTAAAATTGCCATTTTAAAACACATCAGGTGTCCTGAAAGTCTAAGTAATTAAAGTATTGTTACATGTTTTCAAATTGAAAATGAGTTCCTGTGTGTGGTAATTGTGCTATATAAGCTAACACCTGATACTGACGCAGCTGGTCTGATGGGAGGCTGTGCGCAGCCCACATACACAGCTGAATATTGCTACTACAGCAATCCATGACCTTGAAACATGGCTTAAAGTGCAGTTCAGACACAAATGATTCTAATGTTTGTGTGTTGTGCTGAATAGTAATGCGATTCTCTGACCAGTGGCTGTGTCAAACTGTCTGAAGCTCATAAACGTATACGATAGTTTCAATGGTTTTCTTTTGATGATCTCACATTGGTCTTCCCTTTTTGAATATTCAGTAGAAAAGCAGTTGATGAAATTGAAGGGTTTTTTCCCCCAAACATTTTGGACAGTTGGTTAAATTGTGTGGCCTGGTGATAAAGTCTGTGGTGGGAGTTTTGTGTCAGAAATATTAAACAAAATTATAACATCCAAAAGCAAAATACTATTAGAAATAAAGCATCTGCTTATAAGGTGAGGAAATCTAAATATAAAAATAAAAATTTCTAAATATAAGGTGAGGAAATCTAAATATCTAAGGTGAGTAAATTTGCCTGTTCCTAGAAGCAATGGAAAAATTCTGGATGAAAAATGAAGTGGTAAAGGAATAATTTTTTAAATTAATATATACATAATATTCTTGTTACCACTTAAATTATGAAAAATATAAACGTTTTTTAAATTGAATATAATTTAATTTTTACATTGAATTGAATATCATTTCAATATAATTGAATTGTAATAATTTATATTACATAATATAATATATAATAATAAATTATATTAAAATAGATTAAAGTACATTTTTATTAAGTAAATTAATTGCATTTGTGGCAGCTTTTTTTTTTTTAAATCGCATATTATAATTATATCATATTTTACTATATTTTGTTTCCAGATGTTGAAATATTATGTACGATTTACTATTCTAATATTTTATAATCTACAAACAAAACTGACCACCTCTTGGGTAATAATGTAAGCTGGACTCAATCCTGTTCATGTTTTATGACAGATCTGACAGGCCCAGAGGATCAAGAGAACGTTTGTAGTGAACATCCGTCATGCAAAAGGTAGGTGGACTGTTTTTTTGTGCTTGTATTTTCTTTATTTTGTACGTGACGTTCTGTTATCATCTGTTACTCATTGAAACAGAGAAGATAATTGTAGCAAGATGTGCGTATAGTTTATATATTTACTGAACTGTTACATGTTTTCATTGCGGATAATGACTTATCAGATCATCTAAGATTAAAGTGCTTTATTTCTTTAGGTATCAAAAACTAATTCAGTTTTGTTAAAGGAGATTTATTTTATAATTAAATTTTAAGTTGAAGTTAAACTTGGTTTAATGTTATCTGTTTTCACTTTGGGTAACGGTTTCCTAAATTACCCATAATGCCTTTCGACTATCTGCTGACAGTGGTGCAGTGGCAACTTTCATGCTAATACCACCATCAACAGCATCACATTCATCATCTCATAGATCATTGACTTGAGGAGCCAAGTAACTCAGCACAACTTTATCATATAACTGAACTGCATGTTGGAACTTTGAGTTTGCACCAATGTCTCCACTTTTCTCTCATTAATATGACATTGCCAGAAAATGGTGAGCGAGAAAAGAAGCTAGGAGGGAAATCTGATTGTTATCTCTTATGTTTAAGATTGTTGAATTATTTTTCTCCTATTAAATGCCATTGTAAGTGTGCTAACTTCTCATGCGAAAAATGAAAACATAGCACCAGAATCGCTAAAAACACATCACAAATATTTCAAGATAAACATTTTTAATGTGTTGGAGGGTGTAGTTTCCTTTCAATTGTTTTTTTATTAAACACCAATCATCACTAATATGAATGAAGTGTTATTATTCAGACTGACTAAAAGCAGTGGGTCTGATAACAAATAAAGGAGTGTACAAACAGACACTATATCAGATGTTCGTCACTGAGAACACGACAATTGACACTGCTAAGCGCTGTATTTCCTAGTACTTGGAAGTTTGACTCGATAATCTAAATTTCCAAACTGCATGAATTCCAATACTGGTGGTATGCGAAGTGTTTATGAGGAGACTGGTGGTCTATCCAGTGCCCTCTTCCAGCACTGACTATGCATCACAAACAAAATGGCCGACGTAAAAACAATTGAATGCACATTTTTGAGTGATAAGTGATGTATTTTTTCCTCAAACTTAACAAACTATTTAAAAATAGTTAATGGTCAGAACAGAAGATTCAAGTAGATATTATTCTCATGTGAATATTCCTCAAAGCACTTAACAACTCTTTATAATGGCTTCTAGAATAATAAGGATCAGCTGAGGGAAATCCTAAATGAATGTCCATCCATCCATCCATCCATTTCCTATACCGCTTATCCTACTGGGTTGTGGGGAACCTGAAGCTTATTCCAGGGAGCTTGGGGCACAAGGTGGGGTATACCCTGGACAGGGTGCCAATCCATTGCAGGGCACAATCACATACACATTCACACACGCATTCATACACTACGGACACTTTGGAAATGCCAATCAGCCTACCGTGCATGTCTTTGGAATGGGGGAGGAAACCGGAGTACCCGGAGGAAACCCCCGCAGCACAGGGAGAACATGCAAACTCCGCACTCACAGGGCAGCGCTAACCTCTAAGCGACTGTGCGCGCTAAATGAATGTTTGGTATTTAATTAAATAAAAGCAGTGCTTGGATGGTATCTGTTTTCTATACTGTGCCTGGTGATTTAATGATGCACTCTTGCATCCTGACTAAGGAGCAAGGAGCGTTTTGGCTTGACTGATCATGCTTGTAATAGATCTCACGTCATTTAGTCCATGCTAAACTGGTCTGGTTTATTAAGCATTACTTTTGACCTATTGTATTGACCTTTGACCCAGCAGGCAGGGGCAACCCCATCTTCTAGTGCCCCCGGATCTCCAGCCACTTCCATTGTGGTAGGTCAATTTCATTACCATGGGCATCTACTTATACTGTGATCTTCCTCATCTACATACTCTATAAGGCCAAAATTTTATGGACACCTGGCCATAACACCCATATGTGTCCATCAAGCACACAATTTAATAGAATGTCTTTGTATGCTGTAGCTTTATAATTTTCCTTCAGTAGAACTAAGAGGCCCAAACCTGTTCCAGCATGAGCATGACAGTGCTGCTGTGCACAAAGCCAGCTCCATGAAGACATGGTTTGCCAAGATTGTAGTGAAAGAACCCGGGTGTTCTGCACAGAGCCCTGACCTCAACCCCACTGAACACCTTTGGGATGAACTGGAACACTGCACCTCAGGCCTCCTCACCCAACATCAGTGCCTGATCTCACTAAAGCTCTTGAACCCCGACAGCCACACTCCATCTAGTGGAAAACTGTGATGTGAGGTGTCCGCAATCTTTTAGCCATACAGTGTATTACATGATACAGTGTAGAACATATATATATATATATAGAGAGAGAGAGAGAGAGAGAGAGATAAATATAGATTTGTTTGATTATTCATGGTTATTATATGTTAGGATTCTGTGTCTATAACAGTAATAACCTTTAATTTATACTGCAGTGTTTATACATGCAATACAGCTGAAAAGGCTTTGTACGATTGGAAGTTAAACAATAAAATATAACTAATAAAAATAAATAAATAAAAACACGAAATATTGGTTTTAACACTAATTTTGAGCTGAATCATAAAATGCTTCTTCTTTTGTCCACTGAACTTTTATAGGTACTGTATCACTGTTAATTTAAATAATTTCTCAGATTAAATGAAACCCTTAGCCAGTAATGAGATGTCAGAAGCTGTGTAATGACTTCCAAAGTTGCAGTCTTTTTTTTTTTTTCTTTTTTCCAAAATGCCTGCTGTTTGTACTTGTGAAACATAAAAGCAACAATACATTCACTCTTATTTCCACTAACACACACACACACACACCTGGCACATCACAGAGAAGGAACTTCAAGAGCTCAGCTTGTATCAGGATTGTTTATATTGATCACAGAAATAAAAATTGGCGATTTATAAAACGGGTTTTCAGTTTTATTTTATTAAAATTTTAAAAGGGATCAATAAGTAGTGAGTAAAGACATAATAAAGAGCTTTTTTTGTTCCCTTCATTCAGGCCAGAATGGATAATCAGGTGATCGGATATAAGGATTTAGCAGCAATTCCTAAAGACAAAGCCATCCTGGAGGTGGAGAGGCCTGACCTGATGGTGTATGAACCTCATTTCAACATGTCAGCTTTGGATCGTGTCAGTCTGTCCAGGAGCAGAGAAGTCAGTAATGCTCTGAGAGGTTTCCATCATAATGACTTTTATTCTGAGTTATACCATAGCACTGTTAAATTCTCATGATTGGTCAGACGGTGTTGATTAATTTTCTATAACAGCAACATTGACCGTAGTGCTTCAGGGCAAATCACATGTTTATATTAATGCACTCATACGAATACATTATTGTATCTATAGTAACAACTGTGTATATATATATATATATATATTACATAAAACACAGCACAACACAGCACTATATGTATGTGTGTGTGTGTGTGTTTATGTATATTTCATACTAAATTGTTTCAGA
Organism: Stegophilus panzeri; assembly: GCA_024331685.1. Classification (NCBI taxonomy): domain Eukaryota; kingdom Metazoa; phylum Chordata; class Actinopteri; order Siluriformes; family Trichomycteridae; genus Stegophilus; species Stegophilus panzeri. The sequence continues at coordinate 5,170,691 of JANDJT010000060.1, forward strand.
AATTAAGACAAAATCTAAGATAAGGCAACCTGAGTAAACACAAAATACAGTATTTAAATGATAATGTGATTTATTAAAACAAAAAATTATCCAATACCAACTTTAATCTGTGCGAAAATGTATTTGCCCCTGTAGTTACTAATTCCCTAAATCTATGAAATTCATAATGGGGTTCAGCTGGACTAGATACAACCAGGCCTGATTATTGCAAACCCCGTTCAATCAAATCGACACTTAAATAGAACTTTTTCAACAGCATGAAGTTGGTTAAAAGGTCTTACCCAGTAACATACTATACAAAAATTAAAAGAAATTCCAGAAACTTTGAGGAAGAAGGTGATTGAAATACATCAGTCTAGGAAGGTTACAAGGCTATTTCAAAGGCTCTGGGACTCCAAAGAACCACAGTGAGAGCCACTATCTCCAAATGGAAAAAAAAAAACTCAACACAGTAGTGAATCTTCTCAGAAGTGGCCGACCTTCCAAAATTCCTCCAAGAGCGCAGAAACGACTCATCCAGGAAGTCACAAAAGAGCCAAGGACAACATCAAAGGAACTACAGGCCTCTCTGGCATCAATACAGGTCATTGTTCATGACTCCACTATCAGAAAGACACTGGGCAAAAATGGCATCCATGGAAGAGTGGTGAGGCAAAAACCACTGCTAACCCAGAAGAACATTAAGGCTCATCTGAATTTTGCCAAAACACACCTTGATGAGCCTCAAACCTTTCGGGAGAATGTTCTGTGGACTGATGAGTCGAAAGTAGAACTGTTTGGAAGACAGTGATCCCGTTACATCTGGCGTAAACCAAACACAGAATTCCACAAAAAGATCATCTTACCTACGGTAAAGCATGGTGGTGGAAGTGTGATGATGTGGGAATGCTTTGCTGCTTCAGGGCCTGGGCAACTTGCAATAATTGAGGGAAATATGAATTCTGCTCTCTACCGGAAAATCCTAAAGGAGAATGTCCGGTCTTCAGTCCGTAAGTTGAAACTCGAGTGCAACTGGATTATGCAGCAAGACAATGATCCGCAGGAGAAGCGCAGGAGTAAATCCTAGTCCTAGAAGTAAGTGAAAGACTGGATCGGAAGCGTTTGGTTGCAGTTATATAATATTACCACTAACTTTATGTTTTTCGACTGTGAGTGATTACAGGAACTTGTTTCACAGAATTTCAACATTAAATGTAACTATGAGTGGATAAAAGTACACATCACTCTCAGAATTGTAATTGTTAGCAAATTCAGGATGTGCTGTTATAGGAAAATAATCAACTTCGAGGTCTTAATTCTGCTATAGGCCATTATATGAAGTGTAAGAAGTGTTTTATTTCTTTACTGAAATGTAGTGAAACTGTTTTATTTAGTTTATGTTTATTCACTCTATTGCTTTCAGTTGATGAAAAAAAGATGTTTCTTAAACCATGATCAAAGAAGGATGATAGATTTTTGTTAATTGTTTGATTTCACAATTAAATTACTTAGATTATTATATATATATATATATATATATATATATATATATAAACATTAGTTGTTGATAACTGATAGATTCTTGAATGTGCACATAGACACATTTCTGAATTAAAGTGTGTGTGTGTGAACGTGTTTTTGTGTTCTCGCTCTTATTTTCCCCTAGAGATCAATGTCGCCTCATTCCATCTCTCCTCCGCCTTCCCCAGAGGTGAGTCATCTGTGTACAGTTATATAAAGTGTTGTGTTCATTGCTATTTTATTGTTCTACTCTGCTTTCTGCTTACATATAATTAAAACTACAGTCTCATATACTGTAGATAGTGGTATATGGGTGTACTGTGATAATGAAATCACTGTTGATATTATATATTATTACACAATATAAATTAATTCATCTGGTCAGCTTGAATAATTGCTGTTGATCGCTTGAACGTAGTAAGCTTGTGCTCCACTGATTTCAGTCGCAGGTTAACATTGCTGCCACCAGTATTCAGAAAAATATTAGACAGACAAAAGACGAGCTATAATACATATCTGATAACATAAGTGAAATCACAGTCTTTTGCAGTATATTTAAAATTTCCAGATGTATATTCAAGTATATCGGTGAAATCCTTTGTACTGAGCAGAGATATGTTAAAAATAAAAATCAGAGCTCTGCAGCTGCTCGTCGAATGGATTACACACACAAGTCTGAATAAAAAGCTCTTGCTAGGGAGATAACCTTGTACTTTTGTACTTTCCTGAATAGAAAAAGTACTTTTTATGTGAGGTAATAGAATGTGTGATTGATTACATTTAGAAAACACTGATTTATTATTCAGCAGTCAATAATTTTCCAGAATAATCCATCCAAAATTGCTAACAAACTACTGCCGTACTAGGTAATATGGTGAATATTTCTATCTGTTTGACACCTATTAAACCCCAGACCTACAAGTGATGATCTTGGGGCAATTTTGGTCAATAACATCTATTTTCTGCAAGGTTTTATTTTGATTAGGCTGCTGGACTGGAGTAATATCACAGCAGCACAGTCCTGATTGCTCTCTCTGGGGGGGAAAAAAAAAAAAAAAAAAAAAGTCTTTTACATTCAACTGGCCACTGGAGTAAATCACAACGAGACATAAATCTACAGTGTCAGATTGACAGATCCACAGTCTGGCCTGTTGAAATACAGCTTTGGATCGGTAAGGTCTTGCTGACTCAATGTTAGTGTGAAGTAAAAAAAAAAAAAACAAAAAAAAAAAAATTAGCCCTGTCTAGACAGATTCAGAAGTGCACTTATGATGTGTCCAGTCCAGAAGACTTCACTATGCAATACTATCGGGATTAACACAGCTCTGTTCAGGTATGGTGGGTTCTGAGCAGCCAAAGATATCTGGGAATTTCATTATCGTTAACAAGTTAACATTATTACTACTAATTAATTGTATGATCTACATTTGTGCAGTAATATTAGAAATGAACTGTGTGATCTTTGTGCAGCAGATTATACTGTTACTCCTAATTATCCGGCAGCCTAATTCAGGCTACTCTGAAGTAAAAATATGCCACTGATTGAATAGATTGATTTATGTATTTTTTTTTATCTGTTATTTGGCTCAGATATTCGACTCTAAAGAAAAGGAGTGGGTGGAACATGACTCACCTGGCACATCCTCCATGGGCTCAACCGTGCAGCATCGCAAAACAAGCATCTCATCCAGAGGCCCCTTACAGCACTTCCACAGACCAGGTAATCAGTTCACCTGTCCTGATCAGGTATAGTAACAGATTTCGTTCCTTAGCTTAGCTGTGTCAAACAAGTATGATTACTCATACATACTGAACAGGTACAATAACTCACCTGTACTGAACAGGTACGATAACTCATCTGTACTGAACAGGTACGATAACCCGTCTGTACTGAACAGGTACCATAACCCGTCTGTACTGAACAGGTACCATAACCCGTCTGTACTGAACAGGTACGATAACCCACCTGTACTGAACAGGTACAATAACCCGTCTGTACTGAACAGGTACCATAACTCGTCTGTACTGAACAGGTACCATAACCCGTCTGTACTGAACAGGTACGATAACCCGTCTGTACTGAACAGGTACGATAACTCGTCTGTACTGAACAGGTACAATAACCCGTCTGTACTGAACAGGTACAATAACCCGTCTGTACTGAACAGGTACCATAACTCGTCTGGACTGAACAGGTACCATAACTCGTCTGTACTGAACAGGTACGATAACCCGTCTGTACTGAACAGGTACCATAACTCGTCTGTACTGAACAGGTACGATAACCCGTCTGTACTGAACAGGTACCATAACTCGT
>JANDJT010000060.1:5174748-5201626 GCA_024331685.1 Stegophilus panzeri
GTACTGAACAGGTACCATAACCCGTCTGTACTGAACAGGTACCATAACCCGTCTGTACTGAACAGGTACGATAACCCGTCTGTACTGAACATGTACGATAACCCGTCTGTACTGAACAGGTACGATAACTTGCCTGTACTGAACATGTATGATAACCCGTCTGTACTGAACAGGTACGATAACCCGTCTGTACTGAACAGGTACGATAACTTGCCTGTACTGAACATGTATGATAACCCGTCTGTACTGAACAGGTACGATAACTCGCCTGTACTGAACAGGTACGATAACTCGCCTGTACTGAACAGGTACGATAACTCGCCTGTACTGAACATGTATGATAACTCGTCTGTACTGAGCAGGTAACTCTTTAATCACTAATAACCACTGATTTGATCTACGCACGATGCTACATTCTTTTTAATGTGTTTCTTTATTTTTTAGACAACGGAACCAACATCTACAACAAGCCTCCCATTTACAAGCATGGTATTTGCTCTCATCTCTTTAATCATGATATTTTTATGAATTCAGTAACATTACAGGACTGAAAGGATCAGAGACTGTTATTTTACTGATCGTTATTTCTTAGAAACCTCTTTCTCCCTCCCAGAAGGATCAGCAGCATCCCATAATAAGCATAAAGATGAGGTCATCATCTTGTCCTCTAAGTTCCCAGCAGCCCAGCCTCCTGATCCCAGCCAGCCATCCAAAATAGAGACAGAGTACTGGCCCTGTCCTCCATCACTGGCTAGCATGGGTAAGCTAGTGGTAAACTAGAATATAAAATTGTATATATCAATATGTATAAAATTGTGTATTATTAATAGATGATAAATTAATAGATCATAAAATTTAATTGATATAACATTAATTTCATGCCATTTTTAATATGTATTTATTATTATTTTTTATTAGTGTCATATTTCTTTATTTTTTAATCAGAATTTTAAATGATATCATAACTCTTTAGTTTATTTCTTAATCAGGACTTATCATGTTATAATAATTTTTTTAATCATTTTAAATGTATATATCCTAACATGGCGTATGTGCACAGTTAAGCCTGCTGCGTGTCTCTGTGGCTCTCTGTAGAGATTGAATGGAGGAGGAAGGCAGCAGAACAGGGCAAAGCTGTCGAGGACGATGAGTTTGAGGACCTGACTGAGGATGCAAAGAGGCTGCAGGAGCAGGAACTTAACAAAGTAAGAGCACAGACACACTCACACAACAGCCGTCAGACATTTGATACCACGTCCAATGCCGTCAGAGAGGCTTTTATCTGAAATAAACGAGGCTGCGAGTCCGATGAGAGTGTGCTCGTCCTCTACTTTCAGATCTGTTTTATTTGAGGTGAAGTTAAAGTGTCTTACTGCCATCTGTATTAAAAATGCCAACATTGGATTTTGATAAACATATGTTTCAGTTGATTATTTCTTGGTAAGAATAAAGGGGTACATAAGTCTAATTCTGGTAGTTCGCTTGTACTCATTTACAATACTTAAAGACATTCAACCAAAATATTTTGATACAAAATTAAGTACATGAGACCCAAAGACACTTGAAAGTGATTTTTTTTTTTTTTTGACAGAAAGTGAATAATCAACTCCTGCTGTAAAGCGGAGCTACTGTTACCACCCTGAATTGACTATTTGCCTTTGACAAAACATCCTGAAGTGTTTTATTTCTCTTATACCACAACATTTTTTTATTTTTTTTTTTATAGAAGCACATTATACAATTCTTATCCATTTACAGTTGCATTTAATGTTTTAATGCTCGTACATATAATGTAAAACAAATACTTTTTTTCACTTACATTATAGCAGCTATAAATAGTTGTTCCTCACTTCTTCTTGAAGTTAATAAGGCAGAAAAAGAAATCAGCCTGTTGGTGAGAAAGTCCTCCATCCATTAGACATTAGTCCTCCATTAGACTTTCCTATGGCAAAAAGTGCTGACACTTCCTTTAATGCTAAATAAACATCTCCTTACACAAAGCTTATATCAAATAGTACATATGAACTAGTAGAGGGGTTTTTTTTTTGTCATTTATTTCTGACTAATCAGATCTGAGAATTCAATAATGTTATGGTTATAAAATAATACAAATATTTTTGCAGCAGGTGCAAAAAGCTTGTGTTATTTACGTGCATGTAGTGTAAACTGCTTGTCTCGTCAGTGGACTGGTACTGTGATAAAGATCTCTGAATGAGCTGCATAATCATCATTGTGTTATACTGGTATAGATAATGATACACAGAATTTTCCAGAAAAATAAAGTTTTTAAAAACGGTAGAAGTTTCTATCTTTAAATAACTGAACTCCCATAATGCTGATGCACTTTTGTATGGTGTTTAATATCATCTTCTTTGAAAATGAGAAGCTGTTATCCTGATTTACTGAAAATCATCACATTGGGTAGATGAGCAGACTGGTCATACTGTAAATGTATCTTCCCACTACAACATACCCTGTGACTAGTGCACTTCTCTGATTACAATTCACTTTTCAGATCCAGTCCAACCTGGGTAAGCTGATCCTGAAGGAGGAAATAGAGAAATCAGTGAACATCCGGAGGAAATCACGCTCACTGCCTGACAGGACACACATGCACTTGGGTGAGTGATGGCCTAATGGTGTATTGTGTTGGTTTTTGTTTTTTTCCGAGTGTGTGCATGTGCTGATAATGAGCACAATGTAATCTCTACCAAAATGCTGCTTCAAAATAGCTCACTAAAGATCCTTAGTGGTTATACATAGCTGTTTTCAGTATTGGAGACCTGGAACCTTCTTTCTAAACCCATTCAGCAAAACTGAAGAGCTACTTCTTCAGGTCATGACCGAGGACAAGCGGCACTCGTATAAAAACAGTAATGTAACATTATTAGTACAAATGTTCTGGACAGAGATAACAATCACTTTAGGGCAAAGCCGTCTTCAGGACTTTTTTCTACAGTGAAGTGGCAAAAGGTTCCAGCTGTACAGATTTTTGTACCTGCTTATCGACCATAATGGAACCATGCTGTGAACTGGATTTGATTCCTTGCTGGTGCAGTTCAGGAGGAAACTTTGTCTCTTTACAGACAGTGTGCCTAAAATATGTAAAAATAAATAAATAAAGACACATTGGTTGTAAATGTGTAATGGGAAAGCAGTGTTTGGTAATGTGAACAGACTGGTGGATAATGAAAGGTTTTTTCTCCTTTTTTTCTGGTTGCAGTTTCAGCCAGTGGTGCATCTAAATCTGCCACTCTACCTTCCTGCAGCCGCTCCGTCCTTGCTCGGGTACCCACAATGCTCCTTCCTTCCTCACTCATCCTCTCATTCTCATACACACACATTAGTGCTGTGTCCCAAACTGGTGTTTGATACTAGAAAAGAAAGCATTACAATTATAAGGTAAATGCACTATATGGCCATACGTTCGTGGACATCTGACCATCACACCCATATGTGGTTCTTCCCCAAACTGTTACCACAAAGTTGGAAGCACACAATTGTACAGAATGTCTTTGTATGCTATAGCATTAAAATTTCCCTTCACTGGAGCTAAGAGGCCCAAACCTGTTCCAGCAATGTACTACTCCAGTTCCGAAAAAGTTGGAAAATGCTAATAAAAACAAAGAAGAGTGATTTGTAAATGTACTTTGACTTGTATTTAAACAAAAAACCTATAAAGACAAGGTATTTGATGTTGAACCTAATCAACTGCATAGTTATTTGAAGATAAACCTTTATGTTGAAATTGATGCATGCAACACGTTCCAAAAAATTTGGGACAGGGGCAATATAGGACTAATAGCGATGTGACAAGTTGAAATAAGAAGCTAATGTGAAACAGATGAGACAATCGTCTAATCATAGTATATAAGGAGCCTCCAAAAAAGGCCTACTCCTTCAAGAGCAAGGATGGGGCGAGGCTCGCCAGTCAATACAGCCGTCGCGTTCTCCGGGCCAAAGAGGAAAAGGACCATCCAAGCTATTATCAGTGTCAGGTCCAAAAGCCAGCGTCTGTCATGGTATGGGGGTGTTTCAGTACCCGTGGCATAGGTAACTTGCACATCTGTGAGGGCACCATTAATGCAGAAACATATGTACACATTTTGGAGCAACACATGCTGCCATTCAGAGCAGGATACAGTCTGCCCGGATTATAAGCACATGGTTGCGTAAGCAGAGAGTGCGGGTGCTAGCATGGCCTGCCTGCAGTCCTGACCTGTCTCCGACTGAGAACTTGTGGCGCATTATGAAGCGCAAAATAAGACAACGAAGCCCTGTACAGATGCGCAGCTGAAGAAATGCATAACGGATGAATGGGGGACAATTCCGCTTGCTAAAAGAAAAGGTGATGTTACACAGTGGTAAACAGTCGACCGTCCCAACTTTTTTGGAGTGTGTTGCAGTCATCAAATTTGAAATGAGTGTATATTTTCCAAAATAAATAAAATTCACAAAGTAAAACGTCAAATAATGTGTTAATAATGTGTTTTCAATATAGTACAGGGTGAATTGAATTTTCAGATGACTCTTTTTGTTTCTTTTTTTGCATTTTCCAAACTGTCCGAACTTTTTTGGAATTGGGGTTGTACCTGTGCACAAAGCGAGCACAAGGTTTGAGTGGAAGAACTCGAGTGTCCTGCACAGAGCCCTGACCTCAACCCCACTGATCAACTTTGGAATGAACTGGAACACTGACTGAACCCCATGCCTCCTTGCCTGACATCTCTTATGCTGTTGTGCCTAATGCTCTTGTGGCTTAATGGGCAAAGTCCCCACAGTCACCCTCCAAAATCTAGGGAAAAGCCTTACTAGAAGCGTGGAGGTTATTATAACAGCAAAGGGGGACTAAATCTGGAATGGGATATTCAGCAAGCATGTATGGCTGTGATGGTCAGGTGTCCACGAACGTTTGGCCATATAGTGTAGCAGTTTGTCTTATGTTGTACCAAAGGACTGCTAAATATGTGACCTCTATGCTGTATGATAATGTAGCTAATTTTATGATGTTTCCTTACACATATAAATGTTATATTTCACACTGACTCAGCATTTAAACCTACCCGATGTATCCTCGCCACACTAGAGGATAATCAAGCTGATTTTCAGGCTGATTCGGCCCTCCCTATCTTCCCAGATTATCATGTGGTGTGGGGTGTGTAAAATCTAACCTGAATCAAAATCTAATCTTAACCTCTCCGATATCTCACAGTCCAATTTTGGCCTCTCTGATGTAAAACGTGTTTAAAACAAATTACAATTCAACAACCTGTGGTATAGAAGGAACGCCGACCGTCTCGTGTGAAAACACAGTTTTGAGTCATGTGAAAATCGAGCTGAGCTATTGTTTTTTTTTTTTTTTTGGTCTGAATTCACGGGTTGTTTTTTTTTTTTTTTTTTTTTTTCAGAAGAAATTCTGCGAGATTTCAGGTTCCAAGAATCATAAGCATAATCTGAAAGTGTGTAGTGTTTTATTCTGGAAAAGAAACTGTACTGTAGGAGGTTCGATGACTGAAGGACCACAGGAAATCTGTGGAATTATATCTGGGTTGTCTTGTCTCACATTTTCAGCATTGCTTAGGATTATATAAATCTGGCTCAGGGTTGGGGTTATAATACACACTGTCCTTCAGCCATAGATCAAGTTTTTTCTATGCAGTGACACTGAGCACTCAGAATCTTTCCTCAGTTTGTTGTTTCCTGTCTATAGCTGCAGTCTGCTGAATTCGACTCCACAGACAGTGAAAAAGCCACTACAGGTAAGTTTGAAAAAAAACTAATACAGCATGTAGCTGTAATCTGATAACTGTAAATTGTAGTCTGTAGTAAACATGTTCCATATTAATTATATAATATGTAACATACAACTATGCATCCCAATATCAGAAAAGATTAGAAGGATAGAGGTGAGAAACACTACAACATACATTCAGATATTTGGGATATTGTGTACTTGGTGTCATTACCTCTTAGACCACACCTCTCTTAGACATACTTAGACCACGCCCAATGACCAGGGATTAAGCCAACCCAGCTTTGTAGGTGTTTTGCCTTCTCATAACTGATAACTGATAATACATTGCACCTGACTGTCATTATAATAAATTACCTACACTATTTACTGTAATAATAATATAGGCTATAGGGAACAGGCCACCATTATATAGTTGTTGCTGTGATTGCATTTTGGAGGGTGCTTATCTTGCTCTGACATTTTTTACCTAAAACATTTATACTCACTGTAGCCTATAAAAAACGTTCCTTTCTATATAAATTGTATATTTTTCTTATTATTTAACAGCAGGATAGCAAAGGCATTAGCAAAGCGTAACTATAGGTCTTGCCTAAACTATTATTAATGTTGTCATAAATAACATAAGAGACTGTGACTACATTGTGAAAATATCTTCTTTAAAGAGGTCCTGGTATAAGAAACTGCCAGCCAATAAGAAAACAGTATTGTCTCTGTCCATGGTATATGTCACACTTTATTTAAAACCCATATAATATTGGTATAATTCGGACACTTCAAATAATCCTCGCCCCACATTGCATTCAGATCGAGGGCTCCCTAACTCCGTAGACAGTGTTTTTGGGAGACATTTGTGCTCCCAAGATAAAATGTATCACACAAGGAACATGCTTGCTTGAGGAACAGTGTGCAGTTGTGTTTTCTCGACATTTAAAAGCATGGGAAACAGAACTGCAGAATACTTGTCACGAGCATTGTACTGTATATGAATCAGGTTTTTACTATTATCACATCATGGACTTTTGATATTTAAATTATTATTTTTATTATTAAATGTAATATGTCTGTCATATGTCTTGTCTATAGTCATCTATACAGTGTAATATTTTATCACTAACTCTCTGTCTTTCTCTTTACATTGTGTTCCTCAGGACTGCAGGTAAAGCTCATTCTTTGCATTATCACACGCTTGTGGCTGCTGGTAGAAGTAGTAGGAAAACCATGTCTCCCATTTTTGCATGCTTTTCCTTTTCTTTAATCTCTTTGTTCCTTGCCACTAGTGTACACTTGATCTGCTCTTTATTCATTCTGCTCATAGCTCTAACTCATTTAATCTTGGCTTCTTGCAATTAGAGGGTGACATTTTAACAAAGGTGCTTAGAACTTGGGTGGAAAAGATCGAGGGAATCACTTGAACATGCAGGTGGACTCATTTTAAAAACCTGAAGTAGTGTTGACAGACAGGATTATTGTGTTAAGAGCAAATCTGAGTCCAAATACAGTCTATACAACACTAGATTATCATGAAAGGGGCAGGGCTTGTAGAGCTCTGTGCATTTGCATATTCATAGAATCTGGAGTATTGATGTGGGCAAAAACGTAGCCACTTCTGTCCCTTTTTCTGTCTAATGACTATTTTGTGAAACTTCAAGTAATTTGTTATTGAATAAAGATTATAATGCAGTCTTCTAAACAGGTTTTTGGGTGGCTTTAGGTCTTCATGTCATTATCAGTAGTATTGTTGGGCAGAGTGGTTTCACAGGAAGGTTATACACAGATGCCAAAAGAAACTCCTCCTCACTGTTGATACTATCTTATCTTTTAATTAAAACTGAGGAAGTCAAGGAAAATGATAAACTTTGCATTTGACACTAGGAAAGCTGTACACTCCACACCCTTGTAACTCTCTACTTGCAACGCCTTTGGCTTGATAAAGACCCTGAGAGCTTTGGTTACTGTGAGGTCCTCTTGTTGAAGGGCTTTCACACTGAAGCCTGACAATCTGCAGTAACTCATGTTGACTGTGTGCATTCTGTGTGTGTGTGTGGCGCTCCATTCTCAAATCTGTTGTGTGTAGAATGGAGACACTCAGAGAGGGAGAATGGATCGAGGAAACTCACTGCCTAGCATGCTGGACCAGAAGGTGAGGCCGAGTACTGAATATCAAGAGGTCCTCCAAAGTTTGCCATATTTCCTTGTGAACCTCACACTTCATACTCGCATCTCATAATGCTGCACTCATCTAATGGCATCTGCAATAAGACATGGCATAGAAATGACATTACCATGTTTCTAATAAAAAACTTTGGAGGTTGTATATGCATCATGTGCTTTTTACCTGAAAGATGTAGTTCTCTCCAGCGGGATACTGAACACAAAATGCGTATTGGGCCTAGATATCTAATTTGATGTGTGACACTGTAAGCTCTCACTGTCAGGGACATTAGAGGCGTGTTTTTCTCCTTTCAATAAAATCAACAATCAATACATGTATGAGAGCTCTAAATCCTATCATATTGAGTCTCTAGCTGCTTTCTATCTACATTTATGCAATTGTGATTCAATATCTATGGCTGGATTTAACTGGAAGAAAAGTGGCTTTAGTCTTCTTTATTTTTATTTTCTTCATCACTGGGAACTAAATTCACAGAGGCCACACCTCCTTCACTTAAACTGACATTCACAGAGGCCACACCTCCTTTACTAAGACTGACAGTCACAGAGGCCTCACCTCCTCCACTTAAACTGAAATTTACTGAGACCACACCTCCTTCACTGGGACTACATGCTAAAAAGGCGCACCTACTCTGCCCTGATTAGAACACAGGCCTCTGTCACTGGGTCTGACAAGCACAGAGGCCACACCTCCTTCACTGGGACTGAAATACAGAAAGACCACACCTCCTTCACTATGCCTCCACTGGGACTGAGGAGCACACTCACTCTGACTGGAACACAGGCCACACCTCCATCACTGTTACTGACAAACAGAAAGGCCACAACTCCTTCACTGGCACAGAGGCCAAAATGTGTAGAAACGCTGCCTGTGTTTTTTTTTTTCCAGGTTTTTCCATATGAAATGCTCATTGTAACCCACAGAGGGCGCTGTAAGCTTCCACCTGGAGTAGACAGAACCAGACTAGAGGTACACACTTCCTGTGATTTGTCTTGTAGCTGGCATTAGTATCAGAACTGTTGTTATGGAGCAATAATCAACACCTTCTGACCAGTCAGATTTGAGAATTCAACAGCACTGTGGTATAAGTGTTAATAACTGATGGGATAAAAACTGTTGATAGTGGACGTTTGAAGTACAATGTTTGTGTCATGTAATTGCTCGTATCTTTGTATCACCACAGAGGCATCTCTCTCCTGAAGAGTTCCAGAATCTATTCGGGATGCCGATGGCAGAATTTGATCGTCTGTCACTGTGGAAAAGAAATGAACTGAAGAAAAAAGTCTCGCTTTTCTAACACAAAGGATCTGCCTATGGACAAAAGCATTCTCTGATACTAACACAACTCACACGTTTCAGGATAAGTAAATCAATAATCCACTGTTAACTCCAACACATATCATATGGCTTGTGTATGTCTCTTATAGACTTGTGCTCTCTGTGTGCAGTGAGTCAAAATACAAACTTAACATATTCGTATGTTATAAAGCAGAGGTCAAAGATCACAACCCCGTCCTCCTGAAGATTTGCCTCCCTGTTCCATTTTCCATTAGCATAGGCCAAAATTTGTTTCAGTCTTAAATAATGGATTCTTGAAAAATGCCTCTATGCCCCTCATGAGCTATTGTGTGTTAGATTTGACACGCAAGTGAACAGTTTCAGTGCTACTTTCAGCATCCTTATACCCTTATAGCCTAATGGCTTGCCTCATATAAGTGTGCGTTTAGACAAAATGTACACACTCAACCTCAGCAGTAAGAACAGCTGAAATGATTACTTCAGAGATTTACACACTCACTTCCCCTCTGTACAGCGCCATACTGGCTCCTTATCTAGTTAGCATGCTAATTAGCTAGCAGAATAATATAATGGGGCAGCACAGTGGTGCATTAAAGCTCCATGGTTTAGAGTATATTGTTGAGCTTGGGTTAGTGTCTATGACGAGTTTTGCATCCGGGTTCTTCCAGTTTTCTCCAACCTCCCAAAAACATGCTGGTAGGTAAATTGGCGACTATAAATTGCTCTGGGCATCCCATTCAGTGTTTCTGGGATAGACTCCGCTTCGACTGTGACACTAACCAGGACAAAGTGCTTACTGAAGATGAATGAACGAGTGAGTAAAGCAATGCAGTTCCATGATTTGTTATGTACAGATGGAGGAGTTGGAAGAAAACAATACGATTCGAATACAGACAATCAAACGTTCGAGTTTAAGTAGAGCCAGTCTTTATCACGTAATCAACCCCAACAAGTGATCAGGTCTCATAACACCATCCATGTTTGGCTAATTACATGCCTACTCACCAAAGAAATCAGTAATCTGACAGAATACTGATCAAAAAGTAGAAATACATTAGAATAGGATAGACTTGTGCACTAGGCTACTCTTTTTATTATTATTATTTTGTTCATCCATGTCCCTGATTTCCCATGCATAGCAAAAACATCATAGCATTTGACTTTTCACTTCCCTCTGCTCCAAGTTCCAGTTATCATCAGTGTGTAGACACTCTCAGAAATATGTTGCAGCATGGAAGAAAAATGTTTTATGATCCATTTATGTTGCTTTTAAAACTGAATATTTCCATTTATGAGAAGTGAGACATTGTGACTGGGACACCTTTTGGGATGGTAATATTGACTGTCTGTGTTAGGTGACAAGAGGAGCAGTTTTATGGCGAAGGATGTTGCTTAACTAGATAATGTCAGTGGTACTAGCCTGTAGTAACAGTAGCCAATATGTTTCCCTAACTCCTCATGACCAATCAGAATGGAGCATAGCACAGAGCCATGTAATACAACCCCAATTCTGAAAAATTTGGGACAGTATGGAAAATGTTAATAAAAACAAAGAGGATTGATTTGTAAATGTACTTTGACTTGTATTTAAACAAAAAACATATAAAGACAAGGTATTTGATGTTTTACCTAATCAACTGCATAGGTTATTTTGAAATTGATACATGTAACACATTCCAAAAAAGTTGGGACAGGGGCAATTTAGGACTAAGAGCAGTGTGATAAGTTGAAATAAGAAGGTGATGTGAAACAGGTGAGGCAATCATCTAATCATAGTATATAAGGTCGAGGCTCGCCAATCTGCCAGCAGATGCATCAGCGAATAATCCAACACTTTGAGAACAACATTCCCCAAAGATAAATCGGTAGGATTTGGGGCTTTTCACCTTCTACAGTGCACAATATAATTAAAAGAGTCAAAGAATCCGGTCAAATCTTGGTGCGTAAAGGGCAAGGTCAGAAACCACTTCTGAATGTGCGTACTCTCTGATCCCTCAGATGTCACTGTCTTAAAAACCATCATGAGTCTGAAATGGATATCCTGACATGGGCTCGGGAATACTTTGGTAGACCTTTGTCAGTCAACACCATTCGCTGCTGCATCCACAGATGCAAGTTAAGACTTTACTGTGCAAAGCAGAAGACATACATCAACACTGTCCAGAAGCGCCGCCGACTTCTCTGGGCTCGCTCTAATCTGAGATGGACAGTAGCACAGTGGAATCGTGTTTTGTGGTCGAATCAACATTTCAAATAGTTTTTGAACAAAATAGCCATCGTGTTCTCCGGGCCAAAGAGGAAAAGAACCATCCGAGCATCAGCGTCAGGTCCAAAAGCCAGCGTCTGTCATGGTATGGGGGTGTGTCAGTGCCCATGGCATGGGTAACTTGCACATCTGTGAAGGCACCATTAATGCAGAAAAATATGTACACATTTTGGAGCAACATATGCTGCCGTCCAGATCAGGACAACACCAAACCACATTCTGCCCAGATTACAAGAGCATGGTTGCGTAAGCAGAGAGTGTGGGTGCTAGCATGGACTGTCTGCAGTCCTGACCTGTCTCCGATTGAGAATGTGCCCTGTACAGTGGCGCAGCTGAAGAAATGCATAATGGATGAATGGGGGAAAATTCCACTTGCTAAACTTTACCAACTGGTGTCTTCACTCAGCGTCCAAACGCTTAATAAGTGTTATTAAAGAAAAGGTGATGTTACACAGTGGTAAACAGTTGACTGTCCCAACTGTTTTGGAGTGTGTTCCAATCATCAGATTTAAAATGAGTGTATATTTTCAAAAATAAATTAAATTCACAAAGTAAAACGTCAAATAATGTGTTAATAATGTGTTTTCAATATAGTACAGCGTGAACTGAATTTTCAAATTACTCTTTTTGTTGTTGGTTTTTTGTTTTTTTTTTTTTCATTTTCCATACTGTCCCAACTTTTTCGGAATTGGGGTTGTAACATTAGTATGGCCAAGAGGTGGAGAGGGGAAAGTGGACAAGCTGAGGTGGACGAGGGTGAATTAAAAACAGAAATGGAATGGAGGGTAAATCTTCAGGAGTAGCTTTAGTGGCTCATGATTCATGTATAATATCAGCACATATTGAAACAGATCAATAGTACACTCACATTCAATCAAAGAAATATAATTGTACATTCAAAGACTCTAATGCTAAGAAAACTGCTTTAAAAGCCCAGATTATCGCCTTATTCCTTTTATATTAGTGAGATTCTCAAAGTGCCCAGTCCAATTTATAACAGTCATATATATATATATATGTGTGTATATTTACACAACCTTAATTTATGAGATATGATCACAATTCCTATTTATTGTCACAAAAAAACAACAATTGTGCCACTGTATAAATATTTATTTATTCATAGCCATTGAGGTCTGCTCATAAAGTGAACCACTAATGTAACTATATCCTGCACATATATAGCAAAACATATATTTTGTAACTCATGAAAATTGCATGATATTATCTTAGCACACATTATCTGTGCATCTGACTGCAGTTTTCATGCCAAGCGTTTATGTGTTTAAGCTTCTCCTTCTCATTTCACTTTCTCACACAATGTAGTAACTGTAACGTCAGGGACTAATGATTATTACAACGCTTCATTTTTCACATATTCACATGCTAAATATACCAGCCTGTTTATTTCCGATTGAAACATCAGCTTTATAGGCCATAATCATGACTCTTTTTCGGGTTCACGCTGAGTTCAAATGCAAAACACAAAACCTCACATCCATATCAAAGTATGCAAAGAATCAGAGGTTAAATGTCACGAATTTGACTGCTGAGGATCAGTTTTGGTTCCTTTAACTTAAATCTGAAGCTCTATCCATTCAATCTGTAGTAAACATACATTTTCACATATTTCCCTGTACTGAGGAAATAAGATCAGAAAAAATGCTTACTGAAAATTGTATATAAATGGAAGTCTAAGGGCAGTTGTTGAGTTTCATGAATATCAACACTTAAATATGTGATTACATCATGCAAATTAAAAATGACAACCCTTACACTTCAACTATAAAGGTCTTAGGATGAAACATGAGCGAAAGTTTTAAGGATTTTCTCCAACTTTCTAACACTATGGCAATACAGTAAAAAAGTAGTAGTGCTTTCTGGAAACTTGGTTGTATTCATACAGTGTTAAACTCACTCATTGGTAACCACAAAAAGCATCTTATACAGATCTAGAGCTTTATTACAAATAGTTTTGCTTGAAGAGTTTGAAAAAGCAATACAGCAATTCTATTAGTAAGAAATGAATATAGCTTAACTGACAATTCTGACACAGTATGGGAAAAAATCTTGTTTATTTTTGTGCCGTCAGCGAAAAAATACTTCCCAAAGAAACCACATCAGGGTAGAGTGTTGCGTGTTGCCATGCCAATGTACAGACTGTAGTAACTGTAGTAACGATTTCAATGTGACAAACTGTTGCTAGAATTGAACGTTTATGTAGTAAACACAGACAAGCAGAGTGATACAAACAGTGAAATGTTCCAGTGCTGTTATACTAAATATCAGCAGCACTCATGGAACTGTTGTATAATGGAATTTAAACACATGCCCTTAGACGTTCATTATATGAAATAAACAGGTTTTCTGTTTTGTTTTGTTTTTTTCTATTTTAACTCGAATAATCAAAATTGCTGAGATGCAAAAGATAGAAATTTGGTTTTAAAATACTGGAGCATTTCTTTCTTGCAGTGTTTTTTTTTTTTTTTTTTTTTTTCCAAATTAGATTTGCGAAATAAAACTCAATCGCTAATTGCAAAAAAGAATCCGAAATAGTGGATTCTTATTGGTGGAGGGCAGCAGTGACATCACAACCAAATGAAACTTATGATGCCATGATGATGTGAAAAATTGTGGGTAGGGTGTGAACAGTGGATTCAGATAGATTAGTTCCTTTTGAGGATTTTTACACAGCTAAACACAGGTGTCACTGTTTCAGGTTTAAATAATGAATTCTGAAGTAATAAGAAGAGATAAAGGGAATTGAAGAGATTTCATTTCGGTATCCTGCTCGGTGTATCGAATGCCAGGTTAGATTTCTCTCCAGTCTTGTTCATTTTAAGCCGATAATTTTTGTCAGTGGCAGAAATGTTTAGTTGTTTTCACTGCAGTCTGAAGACACAAAAATACACACACCTATCTGGAAGGAGATACTGTTTAACGTTTTACCCCAAGCCTGGAAAATTGGCCAAAACTATATTATAGACTTTTGGTAAGACTTTTTCTCATGTCTGTCTCATACTGAAATCTTTTAGACTATTATTAGAGTGTAACAGATACAGTTTTAAATTTGTGTTGTGTAGTTGCATATTTGAAATGTTAACTTAACATCACCGGTCCTGTGTAGGCTGCTGGTAAGTCATGTACTGCACGCTTAATAACCACGTGATGATCCACAAAATGTTTCTGTTCACAGCTTCATGTGTGTATCATGGTCATTTTACTGTCGGCTCCATAAATATATGTACAAAACAAATAAAATCATTCTGTCTGTTCATATAGTGCATTTATGAAATTAATAAATCTAACAGTGACCAATACAATTTTAAAACATACAGGATATTTGAGTGGTTAGAGAAACTGAGCTGAGAATATAATTGGAAATTATTTTTAGTATTTATTTTGCCTTTAGTAAATGGATCATTCTGACTTAACTGAAATAGAAAGGTTTAAGAAGAGAATTTACCATTACAGAGATGAAAAGAATATATATATATATATATATATATATATATAATTTTTTTTTTTAATTCCTGAAGTTCCTTTGTTTCTAAACAGCCAAAATATTATTGCACACATTTAAATACTGTGTACTGAAGGGGTGAGTGTAATTAAATTTTACAGTTCAAGTTTGAGAACCTCTGATATGACGTACTGTAGAGCCAGCAAGTCATTATGTGTGATTCAGATCAGTATAATCTTGTTCCTGATTATTAAACACCTACTTAGTGTTTTAAATTATGAATAAAAAAGGTACTGGTACATTTTGGTACAAACCATGTAAATGTGCTGCCGTAGGTACCAAGGTTCTAACCAAATGTACAGAAGAGGCTACTGTGATTAGATTTATATGGTGAAAGAAACATAGTCCATCAGAAAAAGAGCGTGACGAAAAACACTGTTTGCTGTTAATCTGTAAGGTGAAATATGGTGCCATTTTTTTAGGTTCTGTCACAAGATGGCGCCGAGGGCACTCACTGGTTCCTCCTGCTTCTCCGTTCTCGATCTACTCGCACGTCCTTCTTCCTGCTCCACTGTATAATCTCTAGGCTGCACATAAGAACCACTACTGTGATAATGTAATCCTAATCCATATCCTATGACCCTGTACCCTATATTTAACACAATCAGTGCTGGTAACGTTTTCCCTAGATGGCCTGCGTAATGTGATCCTGTAATTCATCACGAGATCAACTATCCGGTGTCACTCAGAGGAAAATGCTATGGCTTCCCCCTTTTGTGTTCTTGTAGTCACAGGGTGCATTTCCTCATCGCTTACTGGATGGGGGTTAGACCAACACTACATGGCCAAAAGTATGTGGACACCTGAGTACTGAACATCCACCTACTATATAACCTACATCCTTCTGATAAGGTTTTCCACTGCACTTTGGAATCATTTATGGCATTTGGCAGACGCCCTTCATCCAGCGCGACTTACATCCATCTCATTTGTACATTTGAGCAGTTAAGGGCCTTGCTCAGCTTAGCTTTGCTGGGATTTGAACTCACAACCTTTCAGTCAGAAGTCCACCATCTTAAACAACAAGCTAAGACAAACCCAGTGAGCACCAAGTGGGTATAATGCTCGAACAGGGACTTGAACTCTGGACCCTCAGATTAAAAGTCTGATGCTCTACCGAGTAAGCGATCTGGGACGTGTGAGATTGCTTTGGGTCCCAAAGTCCTGGTGGACTGGTTAGGCTGCAGTACATTGCCCCTTTGAGTGAATGTGTGTGAGTGAGTGTGTGTGTGTGAGAGAGGGAGAGAGAGAGAGAGAATGTGTGCCTGGCCTGGTCATCCCAGAATGAACGAACAAATTAATGCATTTCAATAAAATGTGCCTAATCATTCTCAGAGGGGATTGTTTTAAACAGT
Source organism: Stegophilus panzeri (assembly GCA_024331685.1). Lineage (NCBI taxonomy): Eukaryota > Metazoa > Chordata > Actinopteri > Siluriformes > Trichomycteridae > Stegophilus > Stegophilus panzeri. The sequence goes on from JANDJT010000060.1 coordinate 5,191,120, forward strand.
TAAAGGGGTCCCTGGCTGCAGTAATATTCAGAGAAGCACTACTACTCTACAGAACAGATGCCTATGAGAGAACTACATTACCCAGAAACCCCGCGCTAAACCTCGTAGTCGCCATGTTGTAGGAAATCCGCTAGTGCTGTGGATTTATGTTTAATCCGACAGAAAACAGGGGAGAGTCAGGTTCACTCAACGGATCAGTACTGAAAACGGAGAAAGCAAACAGGTCCGCGACTAGATGCGATAAAACAACCGGGGAGGGGAAAAACAAACAACTTTCTGGATAACAATAACAGCGTGAAAGAGAAACTGGAAATTCAAATAATTTTTTTTTCGTACATTTCCTGGCTTCGCTGATTTTCCTCCTCCGGCAGAAATTGACAGCCGCTGGGGTCGCTCCTATAACCAAGGACACAAAATTCAGCATTTTCCCAGACACCCCGGACTTCCCCTGCCTCCCCATTCCCCAGAGTATATGTGACTCTACACATTAAAGACGAGTTTTAGACCGGCTCTCCTTGCTTTTCACAGGAGCAGCCATTTACTTTTTCTGTTAGCCGAGACGTAGCTAGCCTGCTAGCTAACTCTATTAGCTAGACGGTTAGCTACGCGTAGGAATTACATCTAGTTTTGGTGAACAGAGACCGTTTGGACGATGTCGACCAAGGACCAGAACAAACTCTCCACTATTGAACGGCCAATTAAAGGTAAACCTTTTTTTATTATTATTTAATTTTTATTAGCATTCTCTCTGCAGGCTCATGGGCATCAAAATGAGCTAGCATATCTAGCTTAGCCCATTTGATGCCCCCCGAGCTTGCAGAGAGATATCTAGCTGATTTAATGTCAGTAATATATATTTAGCTAACTACATATTTCGCTGCCTCTCAGCTAGCTATCTAGCTATTCACAGACAACCGCTAGTTACTACTCATTACATAGACTTACCTTTCTTTTTCTTTTTCTTTTTTTAAACCGTTTTTATATTATTATTATTTTTTTTTATCTCTAGCTAGTAAACGTCGAACTGTAAAAATGTTGTTTTAAACCAAGAAAGACTGTCGTTTTGGTTAAACAATTATTAATAAAACAGGGGAAACGTCAATGTCATCGGCGCTTCGTCCGTTAAACCGCCACTTATTTGACTTGCTGATGGCTGCGCGTGACACTCACATTTTGAAAGCCTCGCGTGTGGCTCAAATTCTGAACCAGGTGGCACGAGCCTCTTACATGTGTTGCCCACGCGTTTCAGGAGAAAGTAGCGAATGCGTGCTCAAAAAGTCGCCGAATGACGTCACGGACTCCCATTGCATGTTTATTGACTAGTCAATGAGTTGTATATCAAAACGTCTCGCATTAAGACGATTTTCCCATAGAATAGAGTTTTTCCGCCAGAATAGAAACTGAGTAAGGACACTTTGGAGCATGCTGTTAGAGGAAAATAATCAACCTAGAGGTGGTGTGGATTACTTTCCAATATCTGCACGTTGTGGAGTGTTTTATTCCTCTTATGCCATGTTGATTTTTTGCCAAAAGTCACTTGTTTTCCGTTTAAGAATGAACAGCACATCATGAACCTTCCAAAACATTGAATGTCCTGTTATCACTTGCTGTATAGCCCATAATAATAATAATAATAATAATAATAATAATGATAAATAAACAATTCTCTCTCCTTCTCAAAAGCCATAGCCTGCCTTTCTATGAGCAAGTCGAAAGCATAAACTTCTCTGTCTGGAACACTTAGCCTTGTTGGGAAATTTCGCAAAGCGCTGACCCCTGAGACTCATTCCGTAATTGTTACAAAAAACGTCACCGCGTCAATGTTTTTCTTTGTTTAAACAGCACACTATTTTTGAACACGTTTATTATTAGTCTTAGATTATGGTACGTGTCTGCCGTGCGAGTCCCTGCGAATGAGCCGATACTATAGAAACGATACCGTATTAGAACGAGCGCGTTAACCTAAGCCTGTTGTTCATGTTACTTCCGTTCTGTTGAACTGCTGTCCAAGACATGCTGTCGTACAGAAATAACGCACACCGCCCGACCGGTCAGGTTTGAGAATTCACCTACACAATGGTATAATAGATTATCACTTATGTCTTATGGAAAGATGTTGTTTTTGGTCATGACACCTCCAGTTATTTATATATTCGCAAAATACTATAAGATCTCTCAAAATAGCACGGACAACACGAGGTAGTGGTAGAGAGGAGTTGGGAAATAGATATGAAGGAAGAGTTTCAGGTGGAATAACTTCTTCTAAATATCACAAAGAAGAGAGTTTCAAACGAAGCAGAAAGATCAGTGATTTGTTGGGAATAATGGTGATGAGTGATTGGTGATTGGGAACAAGGTTGATCAGTGATTGCTCATCAGGAACGTTAGTTCGAGCAAGCACGACTCTGTCAGGCTTTACACGCTGGTGATGAGTCGACCGATCTCACCAGAGAGCTGTATTCAGTGCTAGACAGTCACTAACATCTTCTCAGATAGCTGTTACATTTGTCGCTAGGCTCTTTTTGGAAATAAACTCGCTAAAAGAAGACTATGCAGGAGTCTCATCCGTTAAAACTTTGTCAGGTATGATTTAATGTAATATGGCTGCTGTAGTTGATGTGTAGGCCTTCCAAGAGTCTAGTGATGTACGCGACGTACTGTGAGACAGATCCTACTCAATTCATGGGTCGAAAACATTTCTATGGTGTCCTTGACAAAACCATCTAAATTCCTACCAAATACAGTAAAATGTAGTATTTCCCCTATAACCCAAATTTGATGTCCCATTGCAGAACGTACTGTAATACATCTAAACATGCAGTTTTCCTAAATGTCCTAAAATTCCTTGTATTGCATGTATTGTAACATATTAAAACATTAATTCAGTACCGTACAGATCTATGTTGAGAATAAGTTTGAGAGTGTACTGTGTGTTTAAGAGGTGGCCTTTAGTGAATGTTTTAATAGATTGATTATAATTAAGACAAGCTTTCGAAAAAGGCCAACATCCAGGAATCATTGGGCTGATGGTGAATCAATTCGATTCATGACTCGTTGTCTTTCGATTCATTTCGAAAACTGTTTTTGGAAATTATGAACAATTCGATGAAATACTTTAGTCATTTGATTCAGAAATTAATAATAAAAAAAAAAAAAAAAAAAAGATTGGCTGAAATTTACCAGTCCCTCCAGGATTTTATGATTTTTGTGATCACAGAAATTAACGCAAAAAATCAAGCAAACTCTGTGATGTTCACAGGAGCTTGCAATTATTAAAAATTACCGCAGATTTTCCACAGATTTATTTTCCAAGACGTCGTTTGACGTTATAATAACGCGTATTCAGCCAAAGCCTCCCTCAGTTCATGTGCGTCGAACACGAGTACAGCTAAAAGGTCTCATTTACTAACAAACATCACTGCGAAAGACCACGCAAAACAATTTCATGCAATTGCAATTTCACCAATTTAAGTAGTTTTCCCCTCAAAAAAAAGGCCCAAAAAGCTCTGCATGTTGCATCGCAAAATGTGCCGCAGCAAAATCAAGCATTTTTGGCCGCAACGATAACACAAAAAACCTCCTGTACAGTCTGCTGTACGGTCGTTTAACCCTCCTATTATGTTGTGGGTCTATTTGACCCAGTTCCACATTTGAGATGTCTGAAATACCGGTTAATCTCTCTTTTTCTCTTTTGAATTTTTTTGACTTTTCCTCATTTAGGGTCATGAACTTGTATGCAAATATTTCTTCTTACGGCTCGTCTCGGTCAAGCTACAATAAAGGTTTACTGTTTTAAGCCGTACTTTGCTGTTCTTTTGTGTGTATTTAAACTGCGGAAGTCATTTTGACCCATAACCTAATGGATGTAACGTTTTTACCCCCAACATAATAGGAGGGTTAAACGCATACAGCAGATCTTAACATTAACATCTTAATGAAGGAATCCTAATTGTTAAGCACCTGCTATGTGCACTTTCCTCTGCAGTTTTCATTTCTGACTCCTGGCTTGTCCAGATGTGCTGAATTTGGAGGAGAATGATGACTAACACAGGCTGGTAGTTTCACTAGTAGATTTCTGGAGTAGATTTCTTTAAAACATTCCATTTTTATCTTTTCATTTTCCCCCCACTTTTTAATTTTTTATCTTATTACCAGACACTTTATTTCTCATGTAATTGATGCCGTTGCATTGGGAGGATGTCTTGATTGATGCATTGCGACCTTGATAGAAAGCAAAAACAAGCACCAGTTAGTTATTTAACGTTCAGTTTTCATATTCGTCCGTACCGTAGTAGAAATCCTTTCACAGTCGTCCTCAATCGCAAGCTGTTGGATCGTGAGTCAAAAATTCAACAGGGTCTAAAAACAACAGCTTCTGAGGAAGTAGCTGTAAAACTCGATGCCCTTTTATAAACCAAACGCACGTACTCGACCGAGTGCTGTTTAAATTGTCGTCAGTGTTTGAACTTTTGAAGAGCCGTTATTAATTTCCTTTTACTCAAGTGAACACTTGAGGACGACGATTTCTTCAAGTATTGTCCACTATTTTTGTGTTTCTTTTGAGAAAGTCTGTATAGTGTATTTGTGATCTGGTGTCCCACAAAGTTTTGCTTTAGACCCTCTTTTGTTCCGTCTTTTACGTCCAGCCGCTTGTTCGTATCGTTTACAAACAGAACCCGGGCTTTCACTTTTCAATACTCTGATGCACAGTTATACTTCCATTTTGTCACGATTCGTTTGTGCAAAAATGGAGGACCGGGGCCCGTTAAAGACATGAAAGCAAAGCTTGCATGCGTATGGGCTGTCTCACTACCGAGCCCGTTAATATGCTACGTATTTTGACACGAAGATATTGGCATGCCTTGGTATCAGCCTCCTCCATGATGGAGCCATAAGGGCGTTTCCACACTTGGCTCGAATATTCGAGTCTGCACTCGGGACTGATTCGGGGATTGTTTGGGAGCCGGGTTCATAGATGGTAAATGAGCTGCACTTATATAACGCTTTTATCCAAAGCGCTTTACACTGTGTCTCATTCACACACACACTCATACACCAATGGTAGCAGAGCTGATATGCAGGACACTTCGGCATGTGGAGTCACGTTGGCCGGGAATTGAACCACCAACCTTACGATTAGTGGACAACCCACTCTACCACCTGAGCCACAGCCGCCCATAACCGGGGGTTCATAATCGCAGATTTGTGTTCACGTTCAAGAATTCCTTCTGAATCGATTGTGCAAATCCGTACATCATGTGTGCACGACGGTTTACAAACCGTTAGGCACTAGGTTCATCCAATGTGAACCAATTACAGTCCTCCAGTTCTATGGAAGTCTGGTTTTATATATCAGTAAGCATAACAACTCTTTCCCCACCATCACAAAAGTAGGAAGAGGAAGTACCCTGACAAGTCAAACCAATCACGTTACCAAGCAAGGATAGCTTCCTCACCTGACCTCTGTTTTCAAGAGGACCATGGATGGGACTTTTGGACCACTCCCACGTTCTTAAGCAACGTTCACACTTCGGCAATTGTACAGCGCTCGACGGTCTTGAGTCCAGCTGGGGAGAAAATCGCAAGTGTGAAAACGACCTCCAAGAGCCTCAAGTCCTGTTTTATTTGACTCTTTTTAAACAAAATATCGTATAGTGATTCTGCTCCACAATGCAGTGACCGTGGTAAACCTGAATACGATGAATAATCCAGTGAATCAAAATAATCAGAAGCCTAAACCTGGCTTCAGTGCCACGACTCATGAACGTAACTCCGAACTGTCTCCTGTGACTGCACATAGCCAAATAATCAAGCACTCTTAATAGGCTTAATATCTCAGTATGTTAAGAACTCATTAGTCAAGTCTTCTTATTCACGGTTAAAGTCTTAGTTAGGCCAAATATAAAATATGCCCAGTTTACCTCTTACCTTGTATTTAACCGAAATCATAAATGGCTTCTTCAAGTTGTTTTGAAATATTTCAAGTCTCTATCACACTTTCTGAAACTATAACACTGTTTCCAGCAGCAGTCGTGAAAAACACAATGTCTAACCCGAGATCATTTACACTAACTCCAGTACACAAATAAAGAAGCAAACCTCACACACAGGGGAACATTGTTTACATTTCATTTTTTGGCCCCTGTAATGTTCCTTCAAGTATGAAGGTGCTCATAGAGAATGAACAAGTCTGTGCGGTTGATTAGACTCTTGGTTTGGGTGTAGTGCGTGTGTGTGTGTGTGTGTGTGTGTGTGTGTGTAAGGCTTCAGGATATCTTTAAACCTGTGAACATTTGGCAAGAGCACGGCGTTCCCCTTTGGTATTTTTAGTGAGATTTATTCAACCATCAAGACCGATTAAAATGTTTTTTTTTAATTGCTCGGTTCTTGGTCATAGCTGCTGTATCAGATCTATCGCTTTACGCTGCTGTAACTGCTGTAGTGTTGAATATTCTGAAGGCGAGCAACAGGATGATGCCATCAAAAGAGCGCCAGCCAAACACACAGTCGTTCTTTATAGTTTATCACATCTCATCTTTCTTCACACCACAACTTTTACACCTCCAGCTTAGCCGGAAGACTTTTACGCTATTTTAAGTGCCTCGATAAGTAGTATAACACAACTTCATAACACTTCAGCACAACCAAATGTGTGCATTAGTAATGAGTAGGACTGCAACTAACGATTATTTTCATAATCGATTAGCTGGCCTATTATTTTCATTCATTCGTTTGTTTGTTTATTTATTTATTTATTTATTTATTTAAAAAAAAAAAATCCGATTAATCTGATTGGGCGGGGCAAACTTCCAGTACCAATTTTTTTTCATTTGTTTAAAATAAAATCCACACACTGAGTGTTACAAATATTAACTTAAGATTAAAACTTTACACAACTATTTGTCCAATTATATAAGACTGAAAAGAACCCAATACACACAGCCACACACCAGAATATATATTATTCATTTAGGACTGTAGTTAAATTCTGTACTTTTTATAGATGCAAAAAAAAAAAAAAAAAAAAAAAGTAATACATGCATACATACATAACACACACACATACATACATACATATAAATATTAGTATTTATGCATTACTTTTTATGGATGCTCAAAAAGCACAGAATTCTACAGTCCTAGCGATCCCTTTTTGATTGGTGGAACCTGTCATTCACCAGGTATTGGTTAAAATACCACTGGTACAAATACCAGGTTCAGTTACATTTTATTGTTGGTGTGACATTTAATTTGATTCTCTGAACGATCTTTTGTTTATTTTATCCATCGATGCGACACTTGAACTTGTCTATCACTCAATTATCATTTCATTTGTAAATAAATTTTAAATAAATCCATCAATGAACGATTGTGATATTTGTGAGTGGACACAAATAAACAAATTGGTTAATTTTAAAACATCTCATTTGATTATATTTTGATACATTTAACAAAAAAAAAATATATATATATATAAATAAAATATACATTTTTAAAACTTTCCTACGGACCCCCTGCAACTACACCACTGACCACTAGGGGTCCGCGGAAACACTGCACTGGCGTTCCGAAACATTTTCCAAAAATCGCTCGTCCGGGCTGAAATGTCTGAAAACGCTCACATCCCTATACTGCGCATGCACGAAAACGTAAGAAGCTTTGGCGTGCGTCATTTCCGTCAGACGTTTATTTACTTTAGTCTGTTTGAATCGATGCGGCAATGTCGAGGACAAAGACAAGCGAATTTTTATTCATTTATTTTAATGGACCGACGAAGAGGTGGAGTTGTTGTACTGCAGTAGAGCATCGTCCACCATCTTATTTGTTTTGAGTTGACTGCGTCACATGACTAAAAACACATCAAATTGGTCTACTTGGGAGAGCGTTTTCGGAAAAAAAAAAAAGCTCCCTTTTCGCTGGACTGAAACGCCGTCTCGGTGTGGACGGAAGGCCAAAGCGTAGAGACAAATTTCTGCAGATTACTGCGGACGTAGCCTCAAATTGACGTTTTGTCCAGCGAACGTTATTTGTTCGTTCCATTAAAACAGCGAGTACACACACACCTAACAGACGCACCGGCTTCTCTCTGTGCGTATTAGCTCCGCGTCACATTTCTCTTTAAAGCTCACCTATTATGGATTTGAAACGTGCCTAATTTTGTTTTAAAGCTCTCATACAATAGATTTACATGCATCCAAGGTCAAAAAACACTTTAACGTGCTCATAATTTAAACTGCAGCGTTACCCCCTCACAAACGACTCATTAAATGATTCGTTCTAAAGGATTCATACTAAACTCCTCCTTTCAAAGAGCATACTCTGCTCTGATTGGTCAGATGTCCCAGTCTGTCGTGATTGGTCTTGCGCTGTCAGCGAGCAGCCGATGAAGACCAGAGGCGGGGCTTTTTTGTTACAAACCTACGTAGATTTGTACAGGAAGTAAGTCTGGAATTGCTAACGAATCGTCTCAGCTGTTCAGAATCGGTTCCTTCTTTTGGGAGTCAATAACTCCACTTTGCATATATATATATATATATATATATATTTTTTAAACTTTGCAGACGTTTTTACACTCACAGACAGCTCTATAACACGCTAGATGAAAGGTAATATTTGAAAAAACATAATAGGTGCACTTTAAAGCCCACGATAGAGATTTTCGCGCAGGCTGCTCTGTTCGCTGAAACAGCGTGAAATATGATCGCTCGATTCACAAAAAAACTATTGCATTCCTCTAAGGCTATGAATAATATCCACGCTCTGGTGAACTGTGGTAAACTTTGGTCAATTTCACTGCCACATTTTAATGACACGTTAGTGGAAGCCAGGCTTCCTGTGTAGTCTTAATACAATCGCCTGTACTACAGGGTGTCCGAAATGTCAGGAAGCAACGGGAACATGTCGAGCGAATACCGTCCATCTGAATATGTCGAGCAAAATCGACAACAAAACAAAAAACCGTACAACGGCTGAGAAAATACATGGAGTCTGAAGATAAATGTAAAGATGAAGATAAAACGATACACGTATAGTGTTACTCTCATTGGTTCCTGACTTTTCAGACACTCTGTCGATGTAGTTTTCATTATATTAGAGTTTTATAGGGTTTCTGCAGTTCATTATAACATTTGATCAAGTGTCATTTTGGAAACTTCCGGAGGTAGGTTATTATTTTAGATAGACCGATTGATGGGCTGAACGATTCCAGACATATAAAAAGTTTCGAATCATCAACTGAAGAAAGATACACATTTTGATTTTTTTTCAATGGTTTCTGTTTGTATTTAAAAAAAAAAAAAAAAAAAAAAAACCTGTTCCTGATTCTCCACAGACCTTCACTAACCTACTTTGGTGAAATCTTTTTCTAAGCCTGTGGTGCATTAGCCACACGTCCAAACGTACACACACGCTCACGCCGTGTTAACATGGCACCGTCTGCTGAAAGAAAAAGTCGTCCGTACGAGTCATCTGGCGAGTCGCCCAATCAAAACATTCGACAGCGTTTAAACTTCGGCTCTCGCTCACGTCTCCACGTGCAGTCGAGCTCCGGATCACGGACGTAGAGAAACCGAGCCGTTTGTCTTTATTTAGCGAGGAGCGTTGAGAGTTTTGTAGACGAGTACGCAAACACAATGCATGTACGTTAGAAAAGAGCAAACGATTACTCGGTATTTAAAACAATCTGAAGTGGAGATGATGTTTTATTTGTTTTACTTAACAGCGCACCGCTTTAATAACTCTTTCCCCATTTAAACTAAGTAAGGAATGAACATGACGGGGTGCGGTGTTGTAGGAAAGTAATCAGTGACGGGGCTTTTCGTGGCACCGTGTTACTGCTACCACCCTGACGTTTTTATTTATTTATTTAATATTTACTGATTATTTGCCTGTACTGGCATGTCTCGAGGTGCTTTACTCATCTTGTACTTGGCAGTTTGCCAACAGTTACAATTTTTTTTTTTTTCCATTTTACTAAAGAAGACACGTCATCCTCTTATAGTTTATACAGGTGTATCTCGAAAAATTAGAACATCGTGGAAAAGTTCGGTTTTTTTCTGTAATTTAATTCAAAAAGTGGACCTTTTGATGTATTCTAGATTCATTACACAAAGTGAAATATTTCAAGCCTTTTTTTTTGTTTTGTTTTGTTTTAATCTTGATGATTATGGCTTACAGCTCACGGAAAACAAAAATCCAATATCTCAAAATATTCCAATAAAGAATTTATAATACTTTCTGACCAATCAGAATCAAGAGTCGAGTGACACTGTGGTATAATTGGAATTAATTGTTTGAGAATCATTGTCATTATCTGGACAGGCTTTCTAGCGTTAAAGAAGGCTCCACGGTTCTTTTCGCGTTAAAGGAGGCTCCACGGTTCTTCTCGCGTTGAAGGAGGCTCCGCGGTCCTTCTCGCGTTGAAGGAGGCGCCGCGGTCCTTCTCGCGTTGAAGGAGGCGCCGCGGTCCTTCTCGCGTTGAAGGAGGCGCCGCGGTCCTTCTCGCGTT
>JANDJT010000060.1:5314354-5334345 GCA_024331685.1 Stegophilus panzeri
ATTTACATATTTATATTTTATTACTACAATTACATTGAATATGTAACCTACACTTACATATTCGTATATTATTACTACAATTACATTGAATATGTAACCTGCACTTCCATATTCACATATTATTACTAGAATTAACTTATAGCAATAATGAAACCCTTTATGTCTAAACACATTGTTCACACCAGCAGTAGATGTGTGACATTAATACTGTCTGTTAATGTCTATCAGTTCATTAATACTGAACTGACAGACATTTTGTTGAGTGTGTGTGTGTGTGTGTGTCTGACCTTCGTCACACTCGCTGTCCTCCAGGCAGAAGCTGGCCTTGTGACCTTCGGCCACTTTAGTGCCGTTCATACTCAGAAGGTCGTAGTGAGTGAAAACCTCCATGCTGTGGTAGTGCCTAACACACACACACACACACACACACAAAATGCTTACATACTGTATGTTAATGCATGACAGGGTTATCATTGTTAAGAAATACTAAAACTAGAAAAAAAAAAAAATTAATTAAATATTTAAATACTAGCAGTTGGCTGTTGGAGAAAATGTGGACATGAACACAATGACTACACTTACATGCACATCATATTCGGTTTAAGGTCTATATTCGGCTTGCAGCCATCAGTGTTGGGTAAGTTACTCAGTCCACTACAGGTTACTAATTACTATTTTAAAATTGTAATCTGATTACATTTCTGATTACTGCATGTAAAAAGTAATCAGATTACTAATTACTTTACTTTCACGTTACTTTCAAAGCCTATCAAACCTACAAAAATACACTACAAAGTGAAACTCATAGTTCTTTCACTAATTTTAGCACACGTAAATGTATGATTTATCAGAAAAAGTCGGATTTATCTTAAAACCTGCCTCGGGTGTTGTCACAAACTTTTCAGACTAGGCTAGTTTGGTGTCGCTAGCCAAGGGGAGGTACAGCTAAGCTACCATTGTATGGGTTGCAAAGCACATTATCTTTCCTTATGCACTGTTCATATCATGTTCACATAAACTGGAACTCATACAGACATTTACACACCTTGTTTTCCTGCTCAGCATGAGAGGATTTTACTGTTTCAGTTTCAACCCCTTTACTGGTTTAAAAAAAATTTAATCGCCATGTATCCATTTTTACTGCGCTAGCATTTGGCAGAATTTGTCGGCCAATAAGACACAAGTTTTTCCACGTATTTTCCACGTAACACTGCCATCGTCTTTTACTGACGTTCAGCTACGTAGTGACAAACCGCTTCAAGTGGAGAATTATTCGGAGCTAAAGAAAAATCTTCGAGGCAAAACATGATTTATTTTTAAAATACATTTTACTTAATATTGTTTTCTTAATAATACATTTGTAACACAAGTAACGTCATTTTATTGACATCAGTAACTGTAATCAAATTACATCAATTTATGTAATGCGTTACATTACTGCGTTATCAGAAAAAGTCATTAGAGTACAGTAACGCATTACTTTGTATCGCGTTACACCCAACTCTGGCAGCTATATTCTGAATATGATGTTTATATGTGTCCAGGCATCGGAATATTCCTGTTTACATGGTTGCTGTAAGTATGACCGAGTTGCCATTCTTAAATACCTATCCTACAGCTAAGCATCTGTTAGCACCCACAATTCCTTGCGGACTGAGCCTGCGCGTATATATCTCCTTTCAGTGGATTTTCTGAATAAGGTGTTTCCATGAAACAAATTTCCGATTAAAACGGGTATATTCCAGGGATGGAAATGTTGTCTGAATCTGAATCAGGAAATCGGATTGTGGCGTTTACAGTACATGACTCGGTACTAATTAGAATATTACCAACTTCTGGTTAATATCAGAATATTGATGTGCATGTCAATGTAGCCATTGAGAAGAGGTTAAGACTGCGGTCCTCACCTGTGACAGTCGTGCCACTCCCAGGCATGGGGTCCAGTGCGGGGCCTGAAGTCGCTGCGGCCGTTGTTGTGGATCTGAGAGGAGAAGCGCAGCAGTCGGCGGTACGAGGACGGGTCTGCCGTGTTGGCGCTGTTGGAGAGACACTTCTCCTCATGAGCGCACTGCAGAGCGTACATCGGCCGGTCCTCCAGATACGTGGTGTGTTCAACAACCTCTGCATTTAGTACCAGGTCTGGGGCGCCTGAGACATAATTAAATATGACTTTAACCCCCATACAAACACGGAGCATTAACACTTATTTTATTATACTATCGTGTGTGTGTGTGTGTGTGTGTGTGTGTGTGTGTGTGTGCGTGCGTGCATTGCTCACTCTCAGTGCAGGAGACTCCAGCGGCGAATCTTCCACCTCCTCTGGGGCAGTTGACATGTTTCCCGTGATGGAGACACTGAGCCAGAGTCATCTCAGTACCTGAACACCGAACTCCACTCATCATTACAGCATCAGCACCGACCTCACCCTGCCAGTACCATGTCTCCTACACACACACACACACACACACACACATTACAGTTAATATATTTGTATTGATGGAATTAACACACAAATGACCATCAACACAAACATTACTACTAAAATACCTTCTTATATGCTCACAGTGTGCAATGTGAGTTGCAATAGCAGTGTGTCACCACCAGAGAGCTCCACGACTACACTGTACAGCAATCAAGGCATGAAAACAGCTGGGGAACATCTGGAATTTCAACATGTGCTTTGGAGAGAAATGTCCTAACATTTGTTCAATGTTCATTTACATTATAAAAAGAGTTATACAAAGTGTTTGTGTGTGTGCATGTGTGCGTGCGTGTGCGTGCGTGTGTGTGTGTGTGTGTATGTGTTTGTATATAGTTACTCTTTAATTAATTGTATATTCTGCCAGTCCAAGCTCATTGTGTGTGTGTGTGTGTGAGTCATACCCCCATTGCAGTAGTTCTAATGGCACACCATCACATTTTCCATCCACTACATCCTTTCTTTCCTCTATCTCACCCATTCACTCTCTATCTATCTGTCTTTCTATCTCAGTTTTTGTCCTCCCTTTCACTCCATCCATATCTTTTTCTTCTGTCTCTCTCTCTCCCTCTACTTTCCCTCTCTATTATTTTCTTATTTCTCTTACTCCATCTCTCTATATATCCTTATCACTCTCTCTCTGTCTCTGTCTCCTGTCTCTCCCACTCTTTCCTTCCCTTTCTTTTCCTTTATATCTCAATTTGTCCCCTTCTTTTCTCTCTCCCTCTCGGTCTTACTCACTCTCTCTCTATCTCCTCCTCCCTTTTTTCTCCATCTCTCTCTCTCACTCTCTCTGTCTCTCTTTCTCTCATTCAGCTTTCATATCTCTCCATCTCTCTCTCTCATTCAGCTTTCATATCTCTCCATCTCTCTCTCTCATTCAGCTTTCATATCTCTCTATCTCTCTCTCTCTCATTCAGCTTTCATATCTCTCTATCTCTCTCTCCATGTCTCTCTCTTCTCACTCTCACTCTTCTCACTCTCTCTGTTTCTCTCTATCTGCCTCTTTCTTTGAGAGTCTCTCTTCCTCCTTCTCTCCCTGTTCCTCTAACCATCTCTCCTTCTCTCCCACACTCTCTGCACAATCTATGAACCCATTCTTCTTCTTCCAGAAACCCATTATTAATCTTGTTTAGCTAGAACCATGTTCTGAATCCAAACACAGACACACTTACTAAATAACACACACACACACACACACACACACACACACACACACACACACACTGGAGCTTAAGCTTAACATGGCCAATTTTACACAATTATTATCATAAAAAGTCATGATGGCAGTATGGACTGGTCCAGTTTCCACTCATAAACTCCCCCATACAAGCCCACTGTGGCCAGCCTGCCTACACACACACACACACACACACTATTCAGGGGCGTTATCAGAGTCGAGTACTGACTCTGGGATTATTATTGGTTAGTTGTGGGTCTGAAGTAGTACATGTGACTGTGTGCAAGAAGAAATCGCATTACGCCTCATTTCCCTTTTCCCTCCATCATCCCCCATCCTCGCCATGAAACGTATATGAAAAATAAACTTTCTTCACATATGGAAAGTAAACAGGCTTGTGGAGTAACGGAGTTACATAATTAGGATACAAAAAACTGGTAACTGTAATCCGTTACAGTTACATCAAAAAACAATGTAATCAGATTACAGGTACATTTTGTAAAAAAATGGGAACACTATCAGGATTACAATTTTTTTTTTAATTTAAACCCAAAGAAATTAATCTTTTGCCAGGACAGAATATACACAGCTGCTTGATTATTGTTCTGGTTCTCTCTCGCCAGTCGTGACTCACGTGAGTAACCTCCTGGTGCATGCGCAAATAAATTTTGCACAAAGTTAACTTCGTAGAAATGAACACAACTTGTTCTCTGAAATGCTTTTGTTAGGGTGACCATACGTCCTCTTTTTTAGACGCTTACAAAAGCATCTAAATTTGAGAAAATGTCCGGGATTCGGCTTTAGTTTCATTATGATGTGCTTATGGTCTAATACTGCATGATATGTGCGCATATTCACATCACTTTAACCCCTTTCTGTAATTCCCGCCTTCTCACACACCGATTGGTTGATTATAAAAGGCTTGCAGCAACTATTGGCCAAATACTTGCCTCTCAACCATTTGCCTACTTTCAGTGAACACGCAAAGGTGAAGCTCTGTTGTCTTCGGCATCAAACAGTTTCTTCACAATAGCAGCAAATGACCGCTGACCTGAGTCGAAACAACGCCCATGACCATATAAGGTCATTTTTAATTTCATGTTATCACATTGCTTCGTATTACATGCCCATTCAAATGTGTAAATGATGGCAGAAGGTTCACTCGTGTCATCTGATATTTTATTTTATTCCATGGACATTCAAAAGAATGTAGGAAACAATGTAAATTGTATTTATATATATATACACATTTATATGATGCTAATAGTGTGTCTTTTTCAGTGTATTAAAGTCTGCATTCATAGTAACACTGTTTTGAACGCTATTATTGTTAATGTAACCCTCCCAACCCTGAAAGCTATTATTCAGCTTTAAAAATTCTAAGTATAAAAACAGATTATCCAACTGTAAATATAAATGACTATAAATGTCATTCAGTTTGGCCTCAGTTGGGTTTCTCTGTTCTAACTGAGCCAGTGTTCAGGCCTAGTTCCAGTATATTTATTCCCATGGAGACATCAGGAGGTCACATGACATCACTCGTCTTTCTGTTTCAGTTTATATGAAAGTTAACTGCAGCTACTGTTGCTTAGAATCATTACACACAGGTGTAGGCATGAGCTGATATCATTGTTACTTTGAGATTACTATGATTGTCTAAGCTTTTATCGTGGTTTTTATCATATCTTATTATTATAATATTTTAAATGACTTTTTTCATCACCACACATCTTCAGAGAACAATAAGGACTTTGTTAGGAATATATAAAGTAAAACATTTTACGGACTATTAAAGCCACACCTAAGAGAGGGATAGGAAAAAAAAGAAAATGAAGAGAGTAAATAAATAAATAAATACTTTTGAAAAATAATTGACTAGTTACTAGTTTTCTACACTTTCAACAAACTCTGTAGTCATAAGTTTGTGGAATAAAACAAAAAAAGTGAAATAGGAAGGAAGGAAGGAAGCTGGGGTCAGGGCGCAGGGACAGCTATGATGCAGTGCCCCTGGAGCAGGGAGGGTTAAGGGCCTTGCTCAAGGGCCTAACACCAACAGCTTGGCAGTGCTGGGGCTTGAACCCCCAACCTTCTGATCAGTAATCCAGAGCCTTAACTGCCAAGCCACCACTACCCCCCAATATTTCAGCTTTATTAATAGGCATTGTTTCAAAGATGACCAAATGTTTGCTTTTCCAAATATGTCAAAAAGCCAACAATTTCCATGGGGTGTACTTATTTTTTCACATGACTATGTGTGTGAGTGTACATAAATATATGTAATTGCTCTTATATCACATAGTGCTCTACAGTATAAAGTATGAAACAGCGTATAAAACAATGGCTTCTTCATCATGTGTAGTACATGACAGTGTTACATTATCCAGTTTCACTCTGACACGGCATAGTTCTGGTGCTCTACTGTACTGTAACGTTATATGTATGTGAAATGATGTATGTTCTGTATGTTGTTATGCAAAGCAAATTTATTGTACGTTAATGAATAACACATTTCTGACTCTGCTATGCTTGTCACCTGGAAGGCGTGATTAGCGAAGCCGTATCCGAGCTGTCTGCACACCACCATGGCCTCCATGATTCCCCAGCTCTCACTGCACACCGCTCCCCACACCGCTGAGCCGTTCCTCTCTGCCAGCACCTCCACACGGCCCTCGTACGGGTTCCTGCCTCCGCTCAGACGCAGCTGCAATGCAAACAAACGCCCCCGTTTGGCTTTTACTCAGTGTTGAGCAATACTTAACGTGGGTCAGTTCTCCAGTCTATCCAAGAGAATATCGGGTGTCTACAGTGTGAAAAGCTGCTCTAAGCTCCAGCAGTGCAATCAGCGTTATGCACCCACAGTCCGAAGACATGTGTGAGTTAGTAGATGCTCTGGCGAGAGCCGTTTCTGTTTTATGACAGGTTTTAAATCCAGAGTGAAATTCCTCGCACATGATTTTTCTTCACAGGAAGGAGCACAGCTGGACAGACCCAGCTTTTGTCAAACATTTTAGAAATGAATTACAGGTTATAAACTGGCTGATAGTTACTCATCTTTGAGTCTTGTGCCCTAGGTGTAGGAATGAATTAAGTAAGGAATAACACATGACGGGGTGTGCTGGTATAGAAAAATAATCAACAGTTAGGTTACTGCCAGGATGTTGATTATTTTCCTACATCAGCATGTCACGCAGTGCTTTATTCCCTCAGACCACAGGAATTTACCAATAATGGTTTTAATTTTTTCTAATTACAGAACGGCACATTGTACTTTTTATCCATTTATTGTTACATTAATGTTGTGGAACCTCGATGAAACAAGTCAGCTCCTGTTATTGCTTTCAGTATAACAATGGATATAAAAAGTCTAGACACCCCTGGATATAAATGGCTACAATGGATATAAAAAGTCTACACACCCCTGTTAAAATGGCAGGTTTTAATAATAATAAATTTAAAATAATAATAAATTAAACCAAGATAAATCATGTCAGAACTTTTTCCCACCCTCAGTGTGAAATTACAACGAATAAAAATGAAGTGGAAAAACATTCAGAAACATTTTAGGGAAAAAGGGGAAATATATATATATATATATATATATATTTTTTTTTACAATAACCTGGTTGCGTAAGTGTGCACACCCTTTTATAATTGGGGGCGTGGCTGTGTTCAGAATGAACCAATCACATTCAATCTCATCTACAAAAGTAATTACTATACAGCTCTCGTCAATGAAATTATTCTGATTAACTCCAAATTAAGACTGTAGGATTTTCTTCAAAGGTATCGGCTTTTTTTATATCCATTATATAAATAATTATATTTATACGTTCCTATCACCAGCCTGTCATTTTTGTTTTTCTTGAAGTTAATCAGACAAAAAAAAAATGCAGCTTGCCATGTTACAGAGACATCGCAAAACTCTCTGTCCTCTGTCTGTTACTATAGAAACAATAACGTAGTAGAACATGCGTGTTAATATAAACCTGGGATTTGAATTACAGCTGGAACTACTGTCAGAGCTGCTGTTCTAGAAAATTCATCAGCACCTTCAGAATAAAGTATTCAACAGCCCTGGGGTATAATAATATCTGAGAAATCGCAGGCTGTATCACATTCAGGGACTGGATGAACGTTGCCAAACGTGATGTTGACACAAGTCTTTAAAACTTTCCAAGACCAACAGCACAGAAGGAATTAAAGCTGTTATTAAATTTTAGTGTTACTATTTTCCGTCATCTACTATTTTCATTCTTTCTATTTATTCACATGCTTTTAATGTTTACGTTTCAGAAATTCATGAAGTCATCATTACTACTGGATTGAATTGGGCTCTGCAGTTCTGTGACTGCTCAGTTCCTGGTCAGTTTAGCCACTACGTATAACCTAGGATCATGTTACACGTCTGCAGACCGTTCAGCTTTTGGTGCCTGCTCATAGTTTATCATTCTGTCGTTTCATGGAATCTGAAAAACCTCCAAATGCAGGACTCGTCTCATTGCTGATGTTCTCATGCCTGAAGTGCGTTCTTTTTGTACATAACGACAAAGTCTGTTTATAATAACTGGCTGTCCAAATACATATGTAACGTATTTATACATGTGTTTTTATTTAAAGTTCATTATTTGGCTGGTATTCGATGTTTTATTTTATAGCAGAGCTCTGTTGAATTCTCAGATCTGATGTTTCAGTAGACGCGGACACTCTGACGTGCTGCAAGGTTTAGATGATGTTTTCTGTGAGGATGTGGCTATTTCGCATTTTTGCATAAGTCTCCAGTCTTGACACTTTAGAATCGTCAGTAAGGTTTCAGACACGGGAAAATCCTCGAAACTTTAGATACAGTCCCATCTGGAACTATTGGAACGGCGAGGCCAATTAATTTGTTTGTGCTTGCTGTACACCAAAGACATTTGGGTTTGAGATCAAAAGATGGATATGAGATGAGAGTTTAGGATTTCAGCTTTTATTACCTAGTATTTATATAAAACATAGAGCCTTTTGTATCAGACCACCCAATTTTTAGGTGAGCAAAAGTATAGGAACAGACAAATCTTGCAGTAAATCATAATTGCATCAAGGCTGCGACTCACTGATGTCACCAAATTGTTGGTTTCTTCTTTTGTGATGCTTTTCCAGGCTTTTACCGCAGCCTCTTTCTGTTGTTGTTTGTTTTGGGGGGGTTTCTCCTTTCAGTCTCAGGAGGTGAAATGCTTCTCAATTAGGTTAAGGTCTGGTGATTAGACTTGGCCAGTCTAAACTGTTGTTTTTGGGTTTTCCTTCACAGCTCTCACAACATCAGTTGTTGTTATTTTCCTTGGCTGACCCATTCGGTGTCTGTTGCTCAGTTCCCCAGTGGTTTCTTTCCGGACATTCCGAATTGTTGTATTAACAATGTTTGTGCAATGCCTGCGTTTGATTTTCCCTCTTTTCTCAGCTTCAAAATGCCTTGTTTTTCTCCCATAGACAGCTCTCTGATCTTCACGTTGGTTTATCCTTTTTAACAACAAACGAAGTCTTCAGAGGTGAAATTGAAGGCTAAAACCAAGAGTAGATGTTCAGAGCTATTTATGGTTTAAACAATCAATCTAACTGGACACACCTGGGTAACAAGAAACACCTGTCAGTTACATGTTCTAATATTTTTGCTCGCCTACAAATTGGTTGGTCTGATACAAAATGTGCCATGTTCTATGTCGTTCAGTATGTCTACATATAAATACCAGGAAATAAACGTTGAAATTCTAAACTCTCTTCTCATATTCATCTTTTGATCTCGAACACAAATGTCTTTGGTCTACAGCAAAAAAACAAATGAATTGGCCTTGCTGTTCCAATATTTTCAGAGAGGACTGTAGCTTTGTTGTATTTTTTATTTTTTTGCGTTATTAACTTAATGAGAGAAAAAAAAGAGAGGATGGTGAGGGAACGAACGTTTAAAACATGAGCTGCTAAAACGAACCAACTTGCTTTGTGGACATTCCACAATATTAAAAGTAACAATAAACAGATAATAATTATCACATGACATTTTGTAAATAAATCAAAATTGTTATCACTAGCACGTTGCTGAAGTATAAGAGGAATAAAACACCTTTTGGACATGCTGTCACAGGAAAATAGGGGGTGGAAACCCTCACCACATGAATGTTCCTCATTCCCACTGACATCACTTCCTTTCTAATTTGTAACATTGAATTCTGCTGAACTTGATCTCCTTGCCTGGCCACGCCCACTTCAATTCATCATCAGTTGATGTAAATTAGCAGCTCTCATTGAAAATGCACGAGTTCTGACTGCGTTGTTGATTTGACGCTTGCTGCTGTGAGCACATGGCTCTTTGGGGTGAGAACAATCAAAGCTGTGCTCAAGCCCAGAGGCTTTTACATTATTTATGACCACAAAGGTCTAGACTCAAAAATAACATGAGGCCATATATAACCTATACCCACCCGACCACCAGACCAAACACATCAAACCCACATATGATTCTTTCCTTGTGTTTGCCAACTTGAAATAACCGCAAAATAAAACATGAGAGGAAATTCTTTATGGTTGAGCTACCTGCCCAAAATAAGCTGTAAATACAAGCTATCCTATTATAAAAAGTAAATAAAAAATAAAAAAAATCAACCAAAATGATCTCCATAAATAGAAAGCAGGAGAAACAATTCAGCCTAAACAAAACAAGCAGCTCGCACCCTATGTGTAGATCAGTTTAAAGAGAATTCATTCTGTATCCATAACACATCTGGCTCCCGAACAGGTTTGAGAATGTTTAACGTATCGTAACTACGTGGCAGGACGAGCTCGATAAGGTTTTACACTAGTGACTGGTAGAGTAGATAGTGAGTCCAATACTGACAAAGAGCTACTAGCCACATTTGTGGTTAGTTAAGGTTACAAATGTTTATATGTTTATATTACTGCTGGAAGCTGGGTTCCGTTAAAAAACAACAACGTTTTTTAGTTATAAAAAGTATTTCATGTAATCATATATACCCTGTTGTGGAAGCCCATGGCAGGGATGTTACACTTCACAGCTGCGTCCTCTTCATGACTGCAGCCCAGAGCTTCTTTGTTAAAGTAACACTCAGTCAGAGACTTCTCGAACCCTGAGCACGCCACCTCGTTCATGTGCACCGGGCCCATTCCTACACACACACAGTTACACACATTAATCACTGCACAGTTATATAACCCCCACATTATTTAATATTTAAAAAAAAAACCTATTCTTGCTCTTACACCTCGACTCTGTGCACTTTGCTTCTCTAGAACTCAGTTATAAATCTTGTATGGTAGCGCTGTTTGTATTGTTCTCCGCTTGATATATCGCTTTGCTTGTATTTCCTCAATTGGAAGTCCCTTTGGATAAAAGCATCTGCTAAATGAATAAATGTAAATGTATATCCGTTTTTTTTGTCAGTTATGGTATGTTTACAGTTATTTGGTTAGTTGATGAAGAAGAAACAGTTATAAAACCTGACGCATCTGATGTCTTGTTCCTAAAAATATTTCTTTTTTATGTTAAGTCTTCTTTATTTAGTCTTCTTTATTTAGTGATAAGTCTTCTTTATTTAGTCAGTGCAAACCTTTGCACGAAGAACAGATTCAATGACATAGGAAAAGAAAAACACCAGATTATGTTTATAGCCTGAAATTTAGGAGCATGTCAATTGGAAGTTAAGACCATGTAAAACTAATTAAGGCTTCTGGAAAGCATGATTTCTGAGAAATAAACAGCAGACATGCTCGAATAGGACTGTTTCATAATCCTAAATGATGAACAAAATAATGGAAACCTAGTAGCCCTTGTCCATTAAAGGTAACTCATTAAGGAACATAAACACATCTGCACTCAAACGTGTGGTTTTTCATTTAAAAAATGTTTTTATAGGCATGAAATAATTATATCATTAAAAAAAAAGACCTTAAACGGTCCTTTTCCAAACTTAGCTCCACCCCAAAATGAAACAAAGCTGCTCAGCCAAGCCCCTTTACCTTAAAAGGCAACTCATGAGGAATACTTGCGTTTGTGGTGCCTTTTAATTGTAATTTGTAAGTTGCAATAACGTCATTTTCGACCTCCGCACAATTAGTATGTGACGTGAAAAAAAACCATGCATGTTTCCATGAAAGCATGTCTTGTGTTTGCTTTTCTGCCAGAGCACGTAAAGTTCATAAAAAGCTACTTAGAGTATATAGCTTTTATTGTTAAAGGCCTGAGTGGCTCCTGGTTCTGTTTTACTAAAGTGAACTCCAAACATTCATGCAACATTTTGGACTGAAATTTCAGCACAGCAACAGCAGCAGCCAAAAACAGCAAGTCGCTTAGCAACAAGAATCAGTATGTTATAGATTTAACCAGGTACTGTGTCTGTGTATTAACCGATTTAAAGCCAATACTGCTATAAACTCATTTAAAAGTAGAGAAGGGAGACTTTACATTGTTCACAGTGTGAGCCGCCATGTTGAATTAAAGAACTGGAAGTTGAAAAGACTACCCCAAGCTGACGAGTTTGAAATTTCAAGGTGAGGGGGCATTTCCGGTGGCTTTTACCAGTTGTAGATAGGAAATTACAAGTTGCAGCTTCACTTCGAACGCAGATCTAGTTTTAACAGAGGGGGCGGAGTCAGATTGGGAAAGGGAACGATTTGACAACAGGTCATTAAAACTGTAATTCGTCTCGTAGACAGCAGAGGGCTCTAAACATTACAAACTGCTCCTTTAAGGTGGTTTTCACACTGGGCATGTTTGCTGCGGTCCGAATCCGAGTGCGATTGGTTCCAGACTCAGTGATTCTATCGAACCTCGGTTGCATATGCGTTCATTTTTGTGTTTTTATTATCTTGGTACTATTATGCACAGCAGAGTGAACGTCCTGTAAGACGCCTCACATTTAGAAATCACATTTCTGTACAAATTGATGACCACCACAGTCATGTTGATCTGAGAGGAAGTAGTTAAATTTAAACTAGTGGTACACTCCTACTACGTTCTGTGTTTTCATGAAGATTCCACATGAAAAGTCGACTCTTGTGGTCTTCATGACATCAAATGTCCAAAAAAAATGGTTTTTTTTCTTTTATACAGCTGAGTGATTGAGTCATGATGCAGTTTCTCAATATTGCAGAACCCACAGAAATTCAGCTAGTGGTTGATGCTAAGCATAATTACAGTGTAATCTTAGTTGTAAGGAGTCTTTTCTTAGTCACTTACCAACACATCTGAGGAAAATGTCGATATTTCTGACACTGCTGTCTCATTTCCGCTGTCACTGTGCCTTTGCATTGTTTGTAAAAGACGTAATGGCTATGCTGAAGCTAGCGAAAACTGTCAGTGTCAGTCATTATCTAGGATTTTAACTTAAATGTTAGTTGTATTGCTGTAGCATTTGTAGTAGTAGTAGTGGTAGTCGTAGTAACACAAACTGGTATGCACCATGATGCGCTTTAGTGAGCGATACACACCTTGCCCCATTCGTGCGCTAGTCAGAGCTTCTTTAGCAGTGCCGAAGCCTAACTCTCGACACACCACACTGGCGGCTTTCACGTCCCAGTTATCGTCACACACTGTTCCCCAAATGCCGTTCTTCAGCACTTCCACTCGTCCTTCACCCACCTTCGCCCCTCCACGTAGACGCACCAGGGGTTGCTGGAGGAAAATATAAACAAAGTAGATCTTTGTTGATTCACTTCATAAGGAAAACAGATCACATACACGACGACAACCTGATCCTTTTACATTTACAACATTTGGCAGACGCCGTTATCCAGAGCAACTTACATTTATCTAATTTATATAACTGAACAGTTGAGGCCTTTCTCAGGGGTTGGTTGGCAGTGCTGAGATTTGAACTCATGAAGTTCTGATGAGGAGTCCAACATCTTAACCACATAGGTACTACTTGCCCAGACTAACTGTTTATATAATATACCACTGCAGGGGGGGCATGGTGGCTAAGCAGTTAGCACATTTGCCTCACACCTCCAGGGTTGGGGATTCGAATCCTGCCTCCACCGTATGTGTGCAGAGTTTGCATGTTCTCCCTGTGCTTTGGGGGTTTCCTTCAGGTACTCTGGTTTCCTCCCCCAGTCCAAAGACATGCACTTTAGTCTGATTGGCTTTTTCAAATTGTCTGTAGTGTGTGAATGTGTTTGTGATTGTCCTGTGATGGGTTGGCACCCCATCCAAGGTGTCCCCCACCTTGTGCCCTGAGTCCCCTGGGATAGGCTCCAAGCTTTCCTGCAATCCTGTGTAGGATAAGCAGTAAAGAAAATGGATGGATGGATGGATGGATGGATGGATAGTATACTACATTTTATTTTATTTTATTTTATTTTATTGAGTGTTAGTTGTCCTGGGGTCAGTAACAGTGGAGCTTAAGTTAAAGCTTAACAGCCAATTGCGCACTCAATCATATGACATCATTTCTAGCCATTCCTTTCAGTTTTTTTTTTTGTCTCTGCGTCTACAATTCTACCAAAAAGTGAACAGCAAACTTTAGGTTGCCTATAATAAAAGATTTATAAAAGAATAAAAGAATTATATCTACGAACAGTCTGATCCTCATATAATGCTTTAGTCCTGCTCTAATGGCATGTTTGCACTTCGTGAACCAGGTGGAACCGAAGTGGGACCGGAATATTTGCTGGTCATGACGTAAGATTTTAGCCATAGCTAGCAATGTCATGGGAACAAAATATAATAAACACATTAAATAAAATATATTATAGGTGTTGGTGTAGCTCCAGGGTCATTGGTTCAATCCTGAGCTTAGGTTACTGTCTGCGTAAAGTGTTGCACGTTCTCTCTATATCCATATGGGTTTCCTCGGGGTTCTCTGGTTTCCTCCAATCTTGAAAAACATTCCAGGAAGTGGACTGGCTACACTGCACTGCCCCTAGGTGTGAACGTGTGTATGCATGGTGCCCATCCAGGGTGTATTCCTGTTTCACACCCAGTGTTCCCAGGATGAGCTCCAATGCAATGATGCAATGAGAATGACTGTCCATTCAAGAGGTCAATGCCTCTAAAGCAGTTATGATGCTAATTTACTCTCAATACTCTCAAGTTTCACTTAAAAAAAAAGTTTTTCACACTGAAAAATTGTAACGTCAATCTGTTCATCACTACAGATTCCATGACCAGGAAAGCTTTTTGTTTTTTCTTGCTGACCAAAATCTAGTGTAACCGAGTCTCAACTCTGGAGAGGAGTGAACCTAAAGTGTTGCTGTGTTTATACAGCACAGTCTCGCTCTCTTGAAGGAGTGCTTCCAGATGACAGGATCTGGCTGGAAACATGATCGCTATATAAACACAAAATCAGCATGCATTCAAAACACTCTGGAATCTTACGTAATCTTTGTCTTTCCAGACCCTTCAAAGCGTTTCACTGAAAGTCCTTGTGTGATAAACTGTTCTGTATGGGTTCTACATACTGCTGGAACTACTGAAGCTTCTCATGAGCTTGATGTTGAAAAATGGAGAGCATTCATTAAAAAAAAAGACATGGAATTAGCAACGTCTTTCCTGTCACAGACGATTCGGGCTGATGGTGGAAAGTCTTTTTCACACTGTTGAGTGTGTAAAACATCTGGATAAGAAGCTACAAGGAGGCCACTTAAAACCATTCCAGACAAACTGGAAACGTGTGTGAAGGCACGTGTCTGTAAACATTTACCAGACATTACTCGGTGATCTGCTCGCTGTAGATTTTCGCTAGTAGTCTCCTTCCTGTCACTTCTCATTCGGATTGGATTCAGAGTAATCTGGCTGTTGGTGAGTCAGAGACTTTAAAACAAAAACACTGAGTGTCTGTAGCTGTTCATGTCAGTCTAACCACAGTGCCATGAAGCCACTTGGCCGCCATCTTGGTTCTCCATCTTCATATTATTAAAGGAATGCTTTTCTACTGACGCAATATAAAACATTCCCTAATACCAAGTGGGGTTTTTTTTTCATGAAAAATGAATGTCATTCTTTTTACCTTCACCTAATAAACAAGAAAAAAAAGCAAAATTATATAACAGTTCCCCTCAGCGCAATTTAATGTCAAATAAGAAGTCGTAGAAGAATCTTGATCTTGCCTCCTATTATGTTTTATGTTACCGGTATCATAACAACAGAGGTGCCAACATTGCTTAGAAGAAAATGCTAGCAGGCAGAGAGAAAAAAACCTGAATTTTACCATAAAAACCCAGTGGGTTTTTTTGTCTGACCATATAGACCATGCTTGGTTTTTAATTGGCTTACAAGACAGAGGCTCGTAAATTCACAGGTCCAAGTCAGCTCGAAGTGAAAGTAACAGCTACCAAGACCAAATACATGTCTTGTACATCCTGCGTCCTTTCCCCTTCGGTGAATTTGCTTTTCCTGTAGCAAGGCGCCATAAATGGAAAATCCTACGGCTAAACCGTAGACGTTTCTATTTATGGTTATAAATTCAAAAGACAGACTGCACTGATTGGACACAGCATTGCAATGCAGTACACACTACATGTGTTTATGTGTGTGTGTGTGTGTGTGTGTGTGTGTATATACCTCTGCTCTGTAGGCCTTCCTGAATCCTGAGGAATGTGTGGGTGCGAAGGCTCTTCCAGGAACACAGCTGATCACGGCGGGCATCCCATGGGCACATGTGGAGTTCAGATTTTCCGCAACTTTCAGGGCTTTGCCCATCCTGCAGCCGGTCAGTTGAGCTTCATTTCCTGTGCAGTTCACCAAGAAATCAAAGTAGTTCTTCTTCCTGCGCTGAGACAGAAGCCTACGAGAGGACAGAAATAACATTGCACTTCTATTTTTATTACAGTTTATTTGACAGAACCGTAAAGACATATAACATAACAGCTAGTGAGTCCAGAGTGCTAAATATGGTACTCATAATAACACAGGGTTAATCACAAGTATGAAATACAGTCGAAATTCAAACCACAGCAGCATTCCCATGACTGTCTATTTTTTTTAACGCAGCCAAGAACCTTGTTTTTGAGGAATTAAGTTAGTTAGTTAGTTAGTTAGTTAGTTAACTTTATCTGCTTTCAAAAGACAACAAATCTGACCACGCATATGGGTTAAAAGTCACCGCCATTTATAGTGCACTTCAGATTAAACTCTACACCCCCATTCCCTACAAACAGCACAGTACACAGTGCATTATGGGCATTTTGTACCTGTTTAGCTGCATTATTTGGACCCTACTGGAAATGCTCCACTAAGGTCTTAGGTGCGACTTCAAAATAAGCTATATTTTAAAATAATGCACTATATAGAAGGGCTGGCCAATATAACAATGATATATTATGATATATATATATTTTTTATTTTGTAATATTTTTTATTATTACAAAATAAGTGGAAGCAGATGATTTGGTGTTGAACAGGTGGAATCTTAACTATATAGCATTACAATTTTAACAGATTTTAAAATGTTACCTCCTGATTGGAGGAAATTTTTGTAGATATTAAATCAAAGTATCATCAAACTCCTTTCAGAAGTTTCTTAGCAAACCTATATATCGTGATACATATCACTGATCGTGTAAAGGTCTTTTTAATTATTATTATTATTATTATTATTATTATTATTTTAAATTTGTCATATGGCCCACCCCTATAGGGTGTGGTTTTGGATGTACAGCAAGTCTCTCTTCTGACTGAACAGTGAGAGGTGTTGTATGTAAGTATTTATAGGACAACACTGTTGTGCTAAAAATATGTCTACAAAACCCCTATTATACACACACACACACACACACACACACACGCGCACATGTAGTACACACACTCCGTGGTTCATTCCAGAAATAATTCAAAGCTTGTTTGGTTTCTGTAACTACTGTTTAGTTATAAACATGAACATTTGGAGTATTTGAAATAAATGGCAGTGTGTTGAGACGTCACGTAGTCATCACACACTGACAGGTGTTAACGTTATTTTAACGTCAGATGCGGGTCAATCCGAACGCTGGTTTCTGTTAAACTCTGGAAAATGTCCCATTCTCTTTCACGCTACAGTTTTACTCTCTGCTCTGGAACTGCACTTACATGTTTGTCATATCTTAAATAACGATCGGCAGCTTTTCAAAGCATCTCTCTGAGCCCAGAGCAGTAAAACTCTCAAGATTTTAATATGAAGTATTTCACCTTTCATAAATGGAAACCGTGTCAGATTTCAGCAATGCCTTTTGGGTAACCTTGTACTAGCTACGTCTACAGTGATGCTGACTCGACCCCTCACTTCACCCCTCACTTATCACACTCTCTGTGAGCTGACAGAGTAACGGAATAGCACTTACCATGTATAAAATGGTTCTCAGTCAAGGGAAAAGTGGACGAGAGTGCCTTTAAAATGCTGCTATTCAGATTTATGTCATTTTATATATTTTATGCCCATTTTTAGATGAGCTGGAATGTTCACATTTTCAAGTATTAGTTCAATAACTGACAAATCACACAGGAAATTCGAGTTTGTGAATGAAATAATCAGTTAGTATGTAAACATATAGTATGTATAATGGGCAAAGGGTATTCAGCCTTGGGGATATACAGTACACTCACTAGTCACTTTATTAGGAACACCTGCTCGTTCATGAAATTATCCAATCAGCCAATCACGTGACTCTAACCGTGAGTCATCTGACTGTAACTCAGTGACTTTGACCGGGGCATGCCTGTTGGTGCCAGATGGGCTGGTTTGAGTATTTCATAGGCTGCTGATCTCTTGAGATTATCAAACACAACAGTCTCTAGATTTATCAGTTGTTGTCCAGATGAGGACGGGTTCCCTTCTGAGTCTGGTTCCTCTCAAGGTTTCTTCCTTATATCATCTTAGGGAGTTTTTCCTCGCCACTGTCGCCACCGGCTCGCTCGATAGGGATAAATTCACACACTTAAAATCTGTATCCTGTGTTTATATGTTTCTGTAAAGCTGCTTTGAGACAATGTCCGTTGTTAAAAGTGCTATACAGATAAAATTGAATTGAATTGAATTGAGTTTACACAGAATGGTGTGAAAAAACAAAGCTAAAAATATAAAATCCAGTGAGTGGCAGCATTGCAGGTTGGAATGCCTTAATTTCATTAGAGAGAGGTCAAAGGAGAATGGCCAGGCTGGTTTGAGCTGACAGAAAGGCTATGGTAATGCAAATAACCACTCTTTCTAAGTGTGGTGAGCAGAAAAGCATCTCAGACCACACAACATATGAAGGTCAAATATATTTTTAACCCTACTATTCTCTTTACTCCCATCCAATAGATATCCACTCAGATATCTGTTGTAACTACTACTCCCATAATGCTGGAGACTCTAACTACTCTATTCTGTATTCATGGGCTCACAGATTCCTCATGTCAATTGGTTCATGACGATCTGATCAAAATGAGAGAATAATGCCATCCTTCCTACCCAGAAAGCAGGGCTGCTTTTTCTCTCTTGGACTCAAGGTGGCTGTGTGTGGCATTGCCAGGATTCAAACTGTTGATCACCTGCCTATAGCACCTCCCTAAGATTGGACCTCACTTGCTGTTGACTTACCTGTAGGCTTTATTGTTGAAGCCCTTCACTCCAGGGAAGCCGTACATGCCACACACTACACGGCTGTTTTGTGGCGTCCAGCTCTCATCGCAGATCTGCTTCCATTTCCCATCATCCTTCACTTCCACAAAGCCCTCCGTGATTGGAATACGCTTACGGTGAGAATAGGTGGCTCTGATACGCACGTCCTCTACTCGCACATCCAGAGTCTGAGAGAGAGAGAGAGAGAGAGAGAGAATAAATGTTCCATTTGGATGAAATGAAACTTTATGCATTCGGATAAGTTAATGAACATGAACAGTTATTTTTTTAAAATAAAAATCAGACAAATCAGACAGCCCATTGTTCATAACTGATGTAAAACAGTCTTTTGGTCCTGAATGTAGCTCAGTTTGGATAGACGGAAGGTTTGCAACTACCCAGAATGGTGATATGTGTAGATGATGGAGGGGTTCTAAATCAAACCCAGACTCTGTGGAATGCCGGGAATGTGAAAACCTCCATGTAAATATCGAAAGGCGGAGGAAAGAGGATGAAGGAAGGAGCTCTTCCACCGGCCGCTCTGTGAGGTTTGGGAAGGAATTTGTGCAGTAAACCAAAAACGCTGCTGGTGTCAACACTTTATTTTCCACACAGGTGAAAATGAGCAAAGACATGAAAGAGTAAAAATGATATGCCCAACATTTTATATATGCCCAACATTTTATATATGCCCAATATGCCCAACATTTTATATATGCCCAACATTTTATATATGCCCAATATGCCCAACATTTTATATATGCCCAATATG
>JANDJT010000060.1:5334445-5346241 GCA_024331685.1 Stegophilus panzeri
ATTTTATATATGCCCAACATTTTATATATGCCCAATATGCCCAACATTTTATATATGCCCAATATGCCCAACATTTTCCATACTCAATTCAGACTCTTTAATTAACATTTATATCACCATGATTCTAACACAGAGATGGTGCTCGGGTCATTATGATCGAGAGGTAAGGATTTACACTTCGTTATGTTTTGAACTCTCGTGATGTTTGATGAAGTCATTTTCACAATGCAGATATGATTTAGAATAGCTAAGGTTTCTGGAAAACACACACAACACAACACACACAACACACACAACACAGCACACACAACACACACAACACACACAACACACACAACACAACACAACAGTCCAGCATTCTAAAAAGGCCTAAGAAATGGCACGTCTTAAAGGGGAAGTTCACCTTTTTTCACATTTGAGCAGTTCTAAATATTTATTTTGTGATTTCTAGTCACCTCAGACAGCTTTAATGTCAATACATGAAGTTTTAATTATTTTTTTCTCCATTAATGATTGTTTTTCAAAATAAATTATAAATGTACCACTATGTACTGTCTTTCTAAATACCAATAAAAAATAAACTATATTCAGATGAATTTATGACTCTAACTACACTAATTGAGTTTTTTGATATCAATTTCCTCAAAACATCATTTTTAAAGACAAAAAAAAAAAAAAGACTTTTCTTTGCGATGGTCAACGTATTCCCAACGTGATTCGATCTATTCTCTTCTTCTATCTATTTGTTTTTGGCACGCATACCTCACTAAATTGGAGATCTGGTTAGTAAGACTCATCTAATCCTGTGTGTGTGCGGGTTTTCATTACAATCAAGCAGGAATCAGTCTGATTCCACCAGTTTAGTCAGGTGTTCTTGGCTTTCAATAGACATAGATGTGGCTTCTGCTTGTTTGGAAAGAAAACTTGCACCCACACCGGACCATTCTGGATGAGTTTAGACACGCCTGATATAAACTGTTATAATCCGTAACCACCATAATGACAGACTGCTCACCAAATTCGATATAGATCTAGTCACACGAAACAGGAAAAGTAGGCTAGCTAGCGATCTATACTAAACGACGGTTTGGAATCATGTAATAGCAGGGGAAAAATTAAATCTACTAAACTAGTATATCTTCAAGACGAAAGGAATCATAAAAGGAGCCATGAACACGTGGCTGCATTTCGCCATTATCTCGTTCAAGACGAAGAGAATTTATAAAACCAGGACGTGCAGCTGTGGCCTGGGTCGGTGGGAAAGAACATTGCTAAGTCCTACAGAAACACTTGATGTTCTGTGTGGCTTTAACACACAATGTGACCTCTGTATAAAAACCACGCATATTTGAGTCGTGCTTACTCCTGTGTAACACCTGTGTTTGCTCGCTCTCAGGTTTTTCCGTGCGTTTAGAGTAAAAATAGCGAGACGGTGAACCTGTTTCAACACTTATCTGCCTTTTGAACTAAAAAAGCCGACAATAAGAACTTAAACCGCAGCAGACATCACAAAATTGCATTAACTATTCTTAAATGATCAAAGAAATATTCTTAAGTGATAAATAAATCACTCATTAGAAAAGCTAGAATAAAGTCCTGATGAGGTCCTGTTAGAGAAAACTCACTTCTTCTTTTTCTGTCTGTGTGTGAATAATCAGAGACCTGTACGACTGGATATGGGGTGTGTGTGTGTGTGTGTGTGTGTGTGTGTGTGTGTGTGTGTGTGTGTAGGGAGGTTCTTTTAGTGCATACATTCCACCACTGCTGTGCTGCTGAACCTCCTTCCACTTCTCTCACACTTCCAGACTCACAATATTTACACAGCACTAATATTCCTGCATAAGGCCGAGGAGCGAAAAGGACTCTGTGTGTGTGTGTGTGAACGGTTACCATGCCAATGATGCAGCAAATCCCCCCAGTCTTATACACATCCTGTTTCCCGGATCACATTGGTCCGACATGTGCAGAGATCGAGTCAGTAGAGAACACGGGGGATTTTTTAACAAATTAAATTTGTGCTGTTCTGCTTGTGTTCATGAATTTAAGATAGCAAGAGAGAGAGAGAGAGAGAGAGAGATGAGATATAGTTAGTGAGTCAAAGGGAGAGATGGAGGCTGGTATGTTTATCCCCAAGTTAGTTTCCCTGTTTGGGAGAAACACCCATATGAGAAACATCAGTAAACACACACACACACATTGCAGGATCACGCCACCCTACCAAACCTAACAAGCCTACCGCCAGATGCCATTGTGTTCTTGACTGAGTCAGTGTGAGGTAAACACACACTGCTGCTTAATTTCAGGATGCCGTGTATGTGTCTGAAAGAAGGCACATATTGTTTCTGCTTCAGACTCAAGTCAGAGGTCAACAGGTCACCTGTTCCTAAAGCTCTCTGACTTCAAATGACTTTTGACCTCTGACCGCCCATTCCACATCACGCAGCCAGTCATCATGGTGAATGGACCAGGATCTGTGGCTGATCAAATCTGGGCTGATTTGTATTTCTGGAAAGGAGCATGTTAAGATGCCAGGTTTAAAAACACAGGTTTATGGGTAAGCAGGACCGCTGGTGTGCAGAACTCCAAAAACTCCAAAAACTATGAGGAGTTGTGTGCATCTACAGTGCTATGGGTCAAGCAAACAGTGATTGGTGAAGCATGGATGTGTATCCTGTATGATTGTGGTTGGGGTGGCAGACAAACAACATTCAACCCAAACCAGAACTAGCACAAAAGATAATGAAGCAGTTTGAATGTAAATGTATGACTTTATATGCATTTAGAAGAGGTGCAGATATGGGCTCAAGACAGGAAATCCAGATTAGTTAATAAGACCGTGGACACAGATAACATAACAGTATAGGAGACCCAGATCAGGTAGCAACACAAAGGACAAACAGGTAACAAGAAAAAGGATGCAGATGCAGAATATAGATACAATGGCAAGGCAAAAGATACAAATCAGATAAAATATATATATGGGATGCAGATTGGGAAATGAAAGAGGGGACATAGATTGGATAACAAGACAGGTGCCGATCACATAACAACTCAGGATGGGGCGCAGATCAGGTAAGGACACGGTGCAGATTTGAGTAATGATGCAGGGTGTAGATTGGGTAATAGCACAGGATGCAGATGCAGGGACAAAAAGGGGGTGTAGTTCAATCAACACTATGGGTTCTGATCAAGAACTGACATAAGGGTGTGTAGATCTGGTAACAACACAATGGGGCGCTGATTGGGGAGTGATACAGCTCGGGGCTTCAGATTGCATAACAGCACAGGGGGTGCAGATCGGGTAACAACAAGAGGTGCAGTTCGGGTAACAACACAGGGGTACATTTCAGGAAGCAACAAAAAGGTGCACATCAGGTAAAACACAGGGGGTGTAGATTGGGGACAAAACAATGGAGTGCAGACTGGGTAATAACACAAGGTGCTGTAGATTGGATAACAAAACAGGGGGTGCAGATCAGGTTACAGTTACATTTGCATTTATATAGCACTTTTCTTGATATCAGAGATCAGGTAACAAAAAGGGGGTGCAGATTGGGTAACAACACCTGAGGGTGCAGATTGGGTAACAACACAGTGGGTTTGTTAATGACATGGAGGGAAATCTGATAATGACATAGAGGGAATATATCTGAGCCCTTAACTAGCTAAGAAGAACTAGACAAGTGACTTCGTTTCAAAGAGACACGTTCTACATATTTTAGTATGCAGTTTGTCACTCTTGTGAGTGAGTGAGTGAGTGTGTGTGTGTGTGTGTGCCTGAGATATAAAAGTTGTGGTGTGTATCACTAGAAAACTGTGATAAAGGTGGATGGAAACAGACTATTTTCTAATTAAGTGATAACATTGTAGGTGTATATTATAGTCTCTCCATGACTGTGTGTGATTAGCTGGCACTCTTTGATGATATCACTCCTCTTTAGCAGAACAGCTGCTGATGGAAACTGTTCACATACAGTGTTGTGGAAATCAGCTTAACATTTGTGCAACATCTGGTTGGGGAACCACTGTGAGAAGTATTTTTTGGATGTGGAGGCGGACTGAACCACTTATGATTCATCCTCTTGGAGTATGTTTGTGAAATGTCCTGCTCCCTTAAAGACAAGACGGGACGGGACGTCCTGTCTCCAAATGTAGACAATCATCCTAGAAATGATTGGCATCTAAAGTTCACCTCTTGCGTTTCGCAGTGGAACTACAAGCAAGTCTAGTCTAGCATGTCTAAATCATCACACCACAAATGATATCATTTGGCTCAATAAAACCTTCATCATCATCATCATCATCAAACCTGCAAGATCTATAGTTGATGTGCTGATAGTGCATATGATGGTGATAGCTGCCTTTTCCCTTTTTGTTTCTCTCTGTGTCTCTCCATCTCTCTCTCTATCACTCTCTCTCTCTTTCTCTATCTCACACACAATTCCTTCTGTTTGCCTCGCTGAAGAAAATCCGAGAGCAGCTGAGTGATATAAGGAGGGCTGGAAACACACCAAGACACACCGGACAGGTCAGAGTTTTAAACGGAAGCCTGGTTTCTATCTATGAAGTTTTCATTTTCCATTTCTAACGTAACGTCCCTCCGCTAAGACACTCTCTCTCACGCACCTTTCACACTTTGGGAATTTCCAAAGTTAGACGGAAAAGCCAAATAACACACCCCTTCAACTTGAAATTCCTTCCTGTAAAGTCGAGAAAGGATCCTCAACCTCGAGTTCAGCATATGACATCATATCAACATGGCTGCTCACACCGTCAACAGGAAATAACGTAGCGTTTGTCTTCTTATAAATGAGATTACAGTTGTATTTGCTTTAGATCAGTCAACATACAGGCACAGTACTTGAATAGATCTACCACTGCCCATACAGTTCAAGGTAAAAGGTTTGTGGACATCTGACCAAAGTTTGAAGCACACAATTGTATAGAATGTCATTGTATGCTATAGCATAAAAATTCCATGGGATACCAAGGCTCGTGTGGAAGAACTTGAGTAGCTGCACAGAGCCCTGACTTCAACCCCACTGAATACCTTTGGGATGAACTGGAATGCTGATTGCGCCCCAGGCATCCTCACCCAACATCAGTGCCTGGCCTCATTAATTCTCTGGGGACTGAATGAGCACAAATCCCCACAGCCATGCTCCAAAATCTAGTGGAAAGCCTTCCCAGAAAAGTGGAGGTTATTATAATACCAAAGGGGGGATTAAATCTGGAATGGGATGTTGAGGTGTCTACTAACTTTTGTCCATATACTGTAGTGTACATCACAAACGTTAACGTTATCACTCATATCACTAATGTTTGCTGGCTAGCTAGGTGGTAGTTCCTGAGCTATTTGTGTTCGGACACAGCAAAAAAATGACAAAGCATTTGTGTAGGCATCCATTGTTCCACCAAATTCTTAAACTTGGGCTCCTGATCAGAAGGTTGGGGGTTCAACCCCCAGCACCGACAAGCTGCCACTGTTGGGCTCTTGAGCAAGGCCCTTAACCCTCTCTCTGCTCTAGGGTACCATATCATGGCTGACCCTGCATTCTGACCCCAGCTTCTTAACAACCTGGGATGTGCAAAAAAAATCATTTCACTGTGCTGTAATGTATATGTGACAAATAAAGGCTTCTGCTTCTTTGGAGTAAATCAAGCATAAAATCCCCAAATTGAAATGAAAAGTGGTATTTTCTAGCCTTTAAATAGTAAGGCCGTTATAAATCACAATAGGATGGTCATTACAATCATCTAAACACAGTATTTTGTGGTCTGAGAGGAAAATGGAAGATGTTTATGCTCCCACTACCACCACCACCCTCAGTGCTAAAAAAAAACACCCTTGTGGCCACTTAGTAAATTACAACAGTTATAATTGTGGTGAATTTTGCCTCTATTGGCTTCCAATCAACTGTACTAGTAATCTTTCGGAGGACTTACAGGAAATCTGCTTTGATTCCTTTTGTTCCACAGTGATAAAAATAAGTCATGAGATCACCAGATCATCAAGTTATAGGGGTTTGTTCCATCAATGCTTTGGCACTACAGTGGTGCTTGAAAGTTTGAAAATTTTTTTTTTTTTAATATTTCTACATAAATATGCCCTAAAACATCACCAGATTTTCACACAAGTCCTAAAAGTAGATAAAGAGAACACAATTAAACAAATGAAACAAAAATATAATACTTTGTCATTTATTTATTGAGGAAAATGATCCAATATTACATATCTGTGAGTGGGAAAAGTATGTGAAGCTTTGCTTTTAGTATCTGGTGTGACCCCCTTGTGCAGCAATAACTGCAACTAAACGTTTCCGGTAACTGTTGATCAGTCCTGCACATCGGCTTGGAGGAATTTTAACCCGTTCCTCAGTACAGAACAGCTTCAACTCTGGGATGTTGGTGGGTTTCCTCACATGAACTGCTTGCT
This sequence comes from Stegophilus panzeri, assembly GCA_024331685.1. Taxonomy (NCBI): domain Eukaryota; kingdom Metazoa; phylum Chordata; class Actinopteri; order Siluriformes; family Trichomycteridae; genus Stegophilus; species Stegophilus panzeri. The sequence goes on from JANDJT010000060.1 coordinate 5,340,882, forward strand.
TCAGGTCCTTCCACGATATTTCTATTGGATTAAGGTCAGGACTTAATGCAGATATATAGTAAATTCTTTCAAACAAACTTTCAAGCACCACTGCAGATTAGCCAGAATGTATTACATACATATCTTACACAACCATTGTGAATCTTCACCACAGTAACCCAATCTTAGCTACTAGGCACTGGCTAATATATTCATTAATGCTGTTTTTAGTACTGTAGATCATGATTCAGTCACACCGGATGTGGAACCCAAATATCTGCCCCAGAGCGGTTGTAGCCTATCAAAATTGACTTCCACTTTCCAGACCTAATCCTCCCATAGTTATTTTTTCAACTGCCAGCACTACTAGTTCACTTCCCTGAATACACCACATGCTATACATCCCAATAAGCAGCAGTGCAGTCAGACCCACATGCTCATGCTAGTGACAGTCACACAAACATCTCACCATTCATGTGAAACAAAATGATTAGACTATAGCAAACAATTCAGATGCCCCCCCGGCCCCCCCAAAAAAGCATTGTGTCCCAAGCTGCACCAGTTGTAATGTAACTGCATTAGTCCTACAGAATACGGGTACATTTTCAATAAGAGTGGTAATTATTTGTCTTGTCTTTGTTCATCATAAAAACCTCTCAAAGATCCAACAAATTCACATCACATCAATAATATTCAACAGTACAAAACATTAGCAAACATGGCCTTATATCTTTAAACCGATACACAGCTTCCCCAAAACCAGCTCCTATTGTGCAGGAAATGCATAGCAGATCGAGTTTGTCACTGCAGGAATGTGAACTTTACCCTTTAGATGCCAAATTTAGAAGCCACACACATTCAGCATCTCTGTGTTTCAGTGTGACAGAATGCCAAAGGGAACGCACACCAAGAAACCATGTAGTGGTCCCATGGGACACCCTCCTCACAAAAAGACCTTCGAGGTCCTATCTAGGTTACAGTGTTTAGCTAGCTAGCTTTGTTATGTAGATAATGTTTAGCTACTGCAGAAATACCAGTACTGGTGTAATACCAATTCCAGCTCATTTAATATCTTTTTCTTTCTGATACTTTATTTCACAGTGAATGAGTGACGAACTATCAAGCTAGTATTATTGAACAGCTAATGTTTTCTAGCTATTAGCTAGTCAGTTAGCTGTTTATTTTTAGCTTACCTTGTTCCAACTTTAGTTAGCTTGCTTATTATGGAAGCTAACTGGCTTTAGTGAATAGTTATTTAGCTTTTGTAATGGTTACAAAAAGATTTTTGAATGTATTTCAATCTCGTGTGGGTGATTTCAGCCTACAGATCAGTGTTTATGGTATCAGGTGTCCAGCTTGACAAAAGGGACAACCAGCTTAGCTGTTTTAGCACACATCCATCACAGAAGCGGAGTCAGATTTCCAAAGTACTTCCTCAGGAATTTTAAGATGGTTTATACCTCCAGTTTATTTAAGTTAACATATGACATATGAGGTTGAAATTTGATGTTGTGATTTGTTTGCATTACTGATCAAATCACAGTTCACAATCACAGTTTTTCCTGCAGGCTATCAGGGTAATAAATAGCCACTAGTCCAATCTCAATATCAGTTTGTCACTGAGTAACTTTACATGATTGTTGTACACCTATTGTCGCTTTATAGTCACTTTAATACAGTTCTGTAACTCGCTCCTACTTCTTTCTTTTTTTTGCACTACAACAGTCACAGTACTATAACCCTAACACTTTATTCCACACCTCCTTACTTCCTGTGACAGTTTTTCTAATAAATATTTTACTTAATTTCTATCTATTGTATACATACCATGGTGCTTGAACGTTTGTGAACCTTTTAGAATTTTCTAGATTTCTGCACAAATATGCCATAAAACATCATTGGATTTTCCTAAAAGTAGACAAAGAGATCCCAATTAAACAAATGAGACAAAAATATAATACTTGGTCATTTATTTATTGGGGAAAATTATCCAAAATTACATATCTATAAGTGTGAACCCCTTGTGCAGCAATAACTGCAACTAAACGTTTCCGGTAACTGTTAATCAGTCGTGCACATCGGCTTGGAGGAATTTTAACCCGTTCCTCAGTACAGAACAACTTCAACTCTGGGATGTTGGTGGGTTTCCTCACATGAACTGCTTGCTTCAGGTCCTTCCACGATATTTCTATTGGATTAAGGTCAGGACTTTGACTTGGCCATTCCAAAACATTAACTTTATTCTTCTTTAATCATTCTTTGGTAGAACGACTTGTGTGCTTAGAGTCGTTGTCTTGCTGCATGACCTACTTTCTCTTGAGATTCAGTTCACGGACAGATAGCCTGACATTTTCCTTTAGAATTCGCTGGTATAATTCAGAATTTATTGTTCCATCAATGATGGAAAACAGGCTCAAACCATGATACTACCACCACCATGTTTCACAGATGGGATAAGGTTCATATGCTTGAATGCAGTGTTTTCCTTTCTCCAAACATTGCCCTTGTTATTTAAATTAAAAAATTGTATTTTGGTCTCATCCATCCACAAAACATTTTTCCATTAGCCTTCTGGTTTTTCCGTGTTATCTTTAGCAAACTGCAGAAGGGCAGCAATGCTCTTTTTAGAGATCAGTGGCTTTCTCCTTGCAACCCTGCCATACACACCATTGTCGTTCATTGTTGTCCAGCAGTTGCTAAGAAATCACCATGGGTTCTTTTGTGACTTCATGGACTATTACACGTCTTGCTCTTGGAGTGATCTTTGTTGGTCTCCACTCCTGGGGAGGGTAACAATGGTGTTGAATTTCCTCCATTTGTACACAATCTGTCTGACTGTGGATTGGTGGAGTCCAAACTCTTTAGAGATGGTTTTGTAACCTTTTCCAGCCTGATGAACATCAACAACTTTTTTTTCTGAGGTCCTCAGAAATCTCCTTTGTTCATGCCATGATACACTTCCACAAACATGTGTTGTGAAGATCAGACTTTGATAGATTCATGTTCTTTAAATAAAACAGGGTGCTCACTCACACCTGATTGTCATCCTATTGACTGAAATCACCTGGCTCTAATTTCACCTTCAAATTAACTGCTCATCCTAGAGGTTCACATACTTTTGCTACTCACAGATATTTAATATTGGCTCAAGTGTAATATTTTTGTCTCATTTGTTTAATTGGGTTCTCTTTATCTACTTTTAGGACTTTTGTGAAAATCTGATGATGTTTTATGTCATATTAATGCAGATATATAGAAAATTCACAAACTTTCATGCACCACTGTAATTCTTCCTATGAGTTAATATTTCTTGCTTTTATTGCTCTTGTTTTTTTTTTTTAATATATTCTGTGCTTTATCATGTCACATGTTAGCAATTTACCTAAGCCTCACCACAAGCATTTCCAAGTATATATCCTTGAAATACTTTGCAAAAATTAATAAAAGACTTTGACACTCGATGGACAGGTAGCAAGTTTCAACAAAAAAAACCCCAAAATAAATCAAAACCAACCCAAACCAGTGAAAATTCTTATTCAGATGAGTTACATGTTTCAACGAGTTACACCGTCCGAAAAATGCACTTAAAGTCATCAGAACAGAATTCGGTCCAGGCATCTCTTTCCCACCCCCGTGTGTGTGTGTGCATGCGTGTGTGTGTGTGTGTGTGTGTGTGTGTGTGTGTGTGTGTGTGTAGGTTTTTATCCCTTTTTCTGAGGACCCATACAGATAATAATACATGCCACTGTGGAGACTGGGAATATTTGTAATGCAGCTCTACAAGAGCCAAGGTATTTTAGGGTTAGGGTTAGGTAAATGGTAAGTGTAGTTACAGTAGTACATTATAATAACTCATAAAGATGTGTTTGTGTATGTGAGGTGATGATTCACTACACAAGTTTCTCTACCACAGTGTGTTCATGGAAAAGCGATGCACATTCCTCTCACTAACATCATGCATTTTTCTCTACAGACTGTCAGACAAATTATTATGCTTGCTCAAACAGGACAGGGAATCATTCATTATAGGGTTTTTTTTATATATATAGAAATGATTTCATTTATTAAAGAATTATTGTAATACAATGAGAAGATCTGAGAGAAGAAGTTAGAAAAAGGGTTAGAAGCTAGTTTTAATAAGGGATTAAGGGAAGTGTTGCTCGTGAGTTCACATTATAAAGGGTTTATTACTGGTTGTGAAATTAAAAGCATCTTTATATAGTTTCAGAACTAGACCAGCTCCCAGTGCTCGACCCAGTATATCTACAGAAAATGTGACAAATTTTGTGACACATTCTTAGAACAATACTTTTATAAAATAAGTCAGATGACTTAGAATCAGGTTTTGCGATCGTATTGTCAAAGGTTATAATTAAATGTGCCACATTCGTGTTTACTCTATCATATTTTTCTTAGTTGAACTGGTCTGTTTGTCAGAAATCTGCCATAAAGAAGCTTTTTCACTCTCTGACTGACCAATCTGATCGATCCCCATTTCTGACATGCACATGCACTAAAATGTGGACTAGCAGTCAATAAACAAGCGCCAATTAATATTAAACTCCATTCTTGCATTATTTTCTTCTTTTTTTCCACCAGGATTACTCCTCTCCTAGGACAGTCTAGTATGTGTTGATCTCAAGCAGTCCATTAATTGGATTCCAGATTGTGTAAAATGGAGATGAATATCTAGCCAAAGAGATTTGTTGGATCTGGGTGAACATCTCTGATGCTGTAGAATGTGGAGTGTTGGTATCTGCGTGTACACAACTCATTTTTAAAACAGTTTTGACATCTATATTATCTCTCATACAATACGTGTTGAGATGGCGAAGCCTGGACATGTCGTTTCTCTTTCAGGTTGCGCTTGTGTATGCTCGAAGAGAGACTTCTCAAATTTCCGATATTTGATCAGCACACCAGGCTAGTCTAGTCTCGTTTTAATGTTTCTTCAATCTTTCAATGTCATGCCATCAGGTAAGGAGTTTGGGTTGGTTTAAATAAACAAAAATAACTGGGCCTTTAATTTATTTAAAAAAAAAAAAAAAAAGTGTATTCATTTTAGTTTAAAGAATAAATTATTGTATTTTAAATGGAGTTGGCGATCATTTAAATGGGCTAGGGTTAGTTTAAAGAAGTTTTTAAGAGCATTACAGAGGTTAAGGCTGTTTTTGTTTGTTTAATTGTTTGTTTGTTTGTTTTTGTTGGTGATTAACTGACATGAAGCTGTAAGAAAAAAGTGAATGTGAATAATTCAATTCAATTTTATTTTATTGTATTTGTATAGTGCTTTTAACAATGGATATTGTCTCAAAGCAGCTTCACAGAAACATATAAACACAGGATACAGATTTTAAGTGTGTGAATTTATCCCTATTGAG
>JANDJT010000060.1:5346299-5359728 GCA_024331685.1 Stegophilus panzeri
TTGAGAGGAACCAGACTCAGAAGGGAACCCGTCCTCATCTGGGTAACAACGGATAGTGTGAAAGTAAAGGAAAGTTCGTTATGGTTTTTATATGAAGTCTGTTTTGTTGAACTAGTCCACTGTTCACTAAAGGAGGCTCGAGTGCAAAATTGTATGTGATAATTGCAGTCCCAAGACCATCGCAGCAACCGTAGTCCCAGCAACCACAGCGAGAATGTCCATGTCGAATTGAGGTCCAAAATCATTTCCATGGTACTTCAAGCAGCACCATCTTCAGCAATCTCCAGACTGCACTGCTTGGGGTCATTGTTCTAAACACAACACTACACAACAAATGCTACCAGCTCTCCAAGGTGAAGGAATGCGTACAGCAATTTCACTGACTTTACAACCAGGCTAAAAGCAGAAGGAGTAAAATGTTGAAGACTTTCAACAAGCACGAAAACCACTCACAAGACTAAAGCATGTTGCATAAATACACACAACAGGACACCATTAAACTCCACATACTGTAACACTATAACAGCAGCGACTACTACTGACGGATAACAGGATGTTGTTTAAAGCGGACTTGTTAACAGCAAAAGATCCTGCGCCTTTAAAAATCAATCAGAAAAATGTCAAAACTCCACTTTCGCTCATTTACACATCTAAAAAAAGGAGGCCACTGCATTTTAAACATCTTATAGAAGATTTAAAGAAACAAGTGTGATTTGTAGAATTTACAGGATGTGAGCTGTGTACACTAATGGTGTACTCAGCCACAGAGGAACATTCATTCATCACATCAATAGAGTCCTGTATTGCTGCTCCCAGTCAGACACACACACACACACACACACACACACGTATGCGCACACGCACACGTACGCACACGTACGCACATGCACACACAAACCTCAACCTCAACCTCATTTTTCATTGCTCACAGAAGCTGAACCAATCTGCTATAGACATGTGCTGATTCAATATATGACCTTTTTCAACATGAACATCATTGGTGCAATATAGTTGGTAGGCACACTGTATGTAATGATATGATGTAATGACAGGTAATTCTGGGTAACTTCTGCATATTCATGGATATTATTTACATTTATTCATTTGGCAGACAACTTACAGTTAAGAAGATGAGGGTTATGAGGCTTGGTCAAAGGTCCAGCAGTGACGTACAACCATCAGATGGTTAGTCCAAAGCCTTAAACAGAGCCCGAGCCACCACATCCTATTATTGCGATATTTAGATACACTATATGGCCAAAAGTTTGTGGACACCTGACCATAACACCTATATGTGGTTCATAAACAAACTCTTACCACAAAATCATACAGAATGTCTTCCTATGCTGTAGCATCACAATTTCCCTTCACTGGAACTAAGCTAACCCAAACATGTTCCAGCATGACAATGCCCCGTGCACAGAGTGAGCTCCATGAAGATATGGTTTGCCAAAATTGGAGAGGAAGAACTCAAGTGTCCAGCACAGAGCCTCAACCCCACTGAACACTTTTGGGATGAACTGGAACACACGACTGCAACCCCAGACCTCCTCGTCCAACATTAGTGTGACTGAATGAACACAAATCTCCACAGTCACGCTCCAAAATCAAGTGGAAAGCCTTCCCAGAAGAGCGGGGGTTATTATACCAGCAAAGGGGGACTAACTCTTGGGGACTATGGGTGTGATGGTCAGGTGTGCACATACTTTTGGCAATATGGTGTATTGAGAAGAATATTGCTACGTATTCAGACTCCTGATTAAACATGGTTAGGGAAATGAGAAAGAAAGTCACTTTGCCATTTATTTTGCTACATTTCCTTCTAACTGTTCTGGCCTTTTGCCTAGTTTTAGAAACATCATTCTTTTTAAACAATTTCAGATTAAAGTGAAATGTTCCCACTGAAATTTGAATTATAATAACACACTGTCTTTTGATTCTTTCAGTCTCTTCTTTTTCCATCCTGTTTCACTCAGCTTCATTTTCCTCCTCTGTATTTCCCCACATATTCCTTTTCCTCCTTTCCTGTGTCTCTCTTCTTCCTCTTCTTTCCTTCTTGTTTCACTCCTCTTCAGTTTACTTCTTGTTCCTCTCATCTGCATTTCCTTCTTGTTTCTTTTCTCTTCCTTCCTGTTTCTCTCCTCAATTTTCCTTCCTTCCTTCCTTCCTTCCTTCCTTCCTTCCTTTTATCTCTACTCTTCATATTCTTTCCTTCCTTGCTTCTTTCGTTTCCTTTTCCTCCTCTTCCTCTCCATTCCCGTTTCTCTCCTTGTCCTTTTCCTTTCTTCCTGTTTCTCGTCCCTTTTCCTTCCTATTCCCTTCCTCTTTGTTTTCCTTCCTTCCTCTTTCTCTCCTCTTCCTTTTCCTTTCTGATGTTTATTTCAGATTTGGTTGTCTTTCTTTCTCTGATATTGACGTGTTTAGACCTGGACTGATTACAGGCTTTATGAGCAGCACATTGTGTTTTTTTCCAACTAAACTGAGTAGTCATATACATGAACCCAAATAGGATTTAAAGCCATTTTAAAGCTCTGGAAAGGTAAAGGCTAATACCTGCTGCCTATGAGATACGTGAAACTGCTGCATCTAATCACACTGAGGAGAACACTAGCTGCCTGGTTCTATATACATAAACGTAAAGATGTTTGTGATTAGCTACTGTATGTCAGTCTGATGCCACCCTCAGAGCAGGACATTTACACACTCTTAAACCCCCAGCCGCAGACAGCTGTGGCAGCATCTGGTTATGAACGTATGATATTTTCAAACATGCGGCCAAAACCTCAGACAGCCATGTAAGCATCGGTTTTATGCGAATGATGTCTTTGTGTAGAATAAAACCCTGGATGGAAATGACAGATAGATGTGATAAAGAGAAATGGAACGAGTGTTTGGACTAAACGATAATTTAGCAAGTTTCTGTGTTTGTATACTGTCTGGAAAAAAAAAAAAAACCCTGACCTCAGACACACCTATCCGCACACACTCGTCGTCTGAATGGTTCACACAGCATTAGCAACACCCGGGAGACGGAAATACAAATAAGGGCCGTAAACACACGGGAATAAAAGAATGTGTGTGTGTGTGTGTGTGTGTGTGTGTGTGTGTGTGTGTGTGTGTAGGGGACAGAAAGGGTATTATGACGCTTGAGTGTAATGGGGTAATATTTGTGGAAGTGTTCAGCAGAAGTTTGAGTCAGTGGTATAAGAAAGCGAGTATTTGTCCATTAAGGAGGGAGGAAGAAGTGAAGTATGCTGAAACACTGTTTGCTTCTGACAGTAAATTACCTATGAATGAGAAAACCATACAGAGATGAGAATCTGTAGACACACCAGATGAGCTTTAGTTACATGGTGAGTCAGGTGATGATTTTCTGAGGGCATTTTGAGTATCGATCATCAATTCTGCTACAATCATGACTGACTCATTTATTACTTAAAGTAACAGGCTGCTGATATAACATTAACATACCGTATATATAGCAATAAATGTTTTCTTTTTTCTCCTTTTTTTAAATTAAACTTTGCATAACTGTGACTTTGCATAACTGTGATTTCATTCATATGCATGAAAGACCAGTAGGCACTGCAAAGCTGCCACTGTTGGGCCCTTGAGCAAGGCCCTTAACCCTCTCTGCTCCAGGGGTGCTGTATCATGGCTGACCCTGCGCTCTGACCCCAGCTTCCTAACATGCTGGGGTATGTGAAGAAAAGAATTTCGCTGTGCTGTAAGATATATGTGACAAATAAAGACTCATTATTGCAGGGAACTCGGGGCACGAGACGGGGGACACCCTGGACAGGGTGCTAACTCATCAAGAGCGCACAATCAGCCTACAGTGCATGTCTTTGGACTGGGGAGGAAACTGGAGTACCCAGGGGAAACCCCCGAAGCATGGGGACAACATGCAAGCATCCGCGCACACAGGGTAGAAACGATATTCGAACCCCCAACCCCGGATGTGCGAGACAAACGTGCAAACCACTAAGCTCAGTGTGTCCCACTGAAACTTAAATAATAAAAAAAACATTATGTGGTAAACTAATGATCTGACATCCACAGAAAAGACAACATCCATGATCTGACCCTTCAAGCAGTAATGTTGCTTTACTTCCAACTGAATGCTCTAATGTTGTCTAAAATGTCTGAGAAAATTTTAGGAGGAAATAACGGAGCAGGTTAGACGTAGCAGCTGTTCCTGTCTCAGACTGATGGTATGTGCCGAGAGAAAACTTTACTCATCTACTATGGATGTCTAACTTCACCTTATAACCTCGCAGACATACAGAGGGGGGTAAAGCCATTAGTGTGCATGTGTGGAGGTTTTATGTTTCTGAAAAGTGACTAGAGGAGCTCCGTGCCCATCCAACCTCACACCACCCACCCCAACTGCCCATCACCGCGGGGTAATAAAACCCACAGTCTTTCCGCTGTGTGTAAAAAGAAGGGATTCTCCTTCGGGATGAGAGACGGGGTTCCCTCAGACTGTCGTCATCCGTTCCATGAATCAGCATTTCAAAGGAAGGATTAGACAGAGAGTTGTGGGCGCTGTGTGTGTGTGTGTGTGTGTGTGTGTGTGTGTGTGTGTGTGTGTGTGCGTGTGTGTGTGTGTGAGCGAGAGAGAGAGCGATCTGTGGTAAGATCATTATCCTCCAAGGTTGCGGAGATGGAAAAGAACATTACAGACAGCTCACCTCGGTTTCCATGAGCACAGAAAAAAACATCCACACAGACGTGCAGAAGAGCACGGAGGGCAAAAGTAAACAGCAAGTACACATTTTTAAGTCCGTGGTGTAAGACGGGAACTATGTGCGCATTCATCAGTGAGGGGATGAGTGTGTTTTTTGTGGTCCTTTGCCCTTTCTCACGCTGAGAATTTATAAGGAAAAAAAGACACACAAATAGGATATCTGCTCGTCTAGAAACAACAATAAACAATATAAATCTTGCTGGAAAGTTCAGTAATGAGGACACGCTGCTAAAAAAAGAATTGTGGCTTCACCACTGGGTATTAAAGAGACGGAGATTTACACAGAGAGACGAGGGTTAAAACAGGGCTATTCCACTCTGCTGGTCGGTCTGCACCTGCTGTTTAATGAATAAGTTTATTACCTATCCAGAAAAGCCACAGAGGAATATGCTGTAGTAATGTATTGAATGTACTGGAATATGGTCTAAAATTGTATGCTGAACCACAAGTTTGGTGTCAGTCCACATTTAAATGAACGGCAAATATTTTGTCTAATAGTCACAGCATAAATATTCGAGCGTTGCTGTTGCCGCATTAGGTAGGCCACATTAAAAAAAACCCACACAACTAACAAAGCCACAGATGAACATTTATTACAAAGTGGATGTTTCCTTTCTTTATTGCCTAATGCTATTCATTTTTGTTTTAAGAAATTATTAAAAACCTTTTTTTTTTTTTTTTAGAATTGCATATATGGATTAATGCACTCGGTTTATTTTATGTACTGCTTTAAGTTGTATGTCAAGGTTTCTTTTTTTATACTGTATTTATTGTATTGTGTGCGCTTTGGGTGCTAGAAAGGTGCTTTATAAATGAAATGTATTATTATTATTATTATTATTATTATTATTATTATTATTATTATTAATTATTATTTATTTATTTTTAATATTGCCTTAAATCTGAATCTTTCAATTTTTTATTTATTTGCAGTAACCTCTTTACTACTCAGGATTTTGCCGGATCTAGAGCCTACATCAGTTGATCTTCCGTTCTCATTCACACCCAGTGGCAGTATAGAGGAGCCAATCCACCAACCAGCATGTTTTTAGGAGGTAGGAGGAAACCGGAGAACCCGGAGGAAACCCACACGTTACACAATAACATGAGCTCAGGATCAAACCCTAAACAATTAAGCTGAGAGGCACTAAGTTAAATTAAATGTTCTAACACTTTACTGCATTGTGTTGCCATTTAATTCATCTCCATTTTTTACAGGCAATAATACAAAACTACTATTTTCTATGTAACTGGAAAAAAAGGTGTTTTTTTTTAAATAACAAAAAAAATGCCATGTCACATGACCTGTGCTGTTTGCACTTCCTTTGCTGCAGTCACATGGTATGGTGAGGGTTATCATCCAGGGCTCTCAAAATGTCATTAATTTTTCAATATTGAGGCAAAACTACTTAAAGGAAAAAAAACTGAAACACTATCTGAAGAAAGGTAACATTTATTTTGTCATTTAAACAAGTTTCTATATTTTGAGTATTCTGGGAAATGATAAAATGTCATTGTTGCCATATGGCAACAACATGCGAAAATGGAACTGTGGTACTGTATGTGTATTTGTGAACTGAAACAGGCCTACATAGTAAAAAAGACACTAGGCTTCTCTAGTAGTATATTCAGTATACACATTCAGTGTAAAAATAACCGTTATAATTGCAGACATTTTACAATTGCACCTTATTTTCTACATTTTATATTTCAAGAGATAGAGTTAAGAATTCAAGAGAAAGAATTAAAAAGATACTTCACGCAAAACATGTTTGGATCTGATTTCTGTATGTGTTTTGAATGTGTAAATCCATCCACATTATCTGTGTCTGTCTTCTTTATCTCTTTTCCAATGTCAACCATTACTAATGTTGCCTTAATAATAAATAGATTATGGTCTAAAAAACTGTGATTTAACACCAAAGTATTATCCAGTATTGCCATGTGATTTTCAGTCCCCGAACACTGTAAATAAATAAAAATAAAAATAAAAAAAAGCAGAAATATATCTTACATTTTCTGTAAAGTTTCCAAAAAGTTTCCAAAATCTGACATGTAAAAAAATGATGATGAATGAATATTGATGATGAATAATTTGACACAAAATCATCTGGGTGTGTCTTTTTAACAAACTGTTAAGCAAAGCCTATATACCAAAGAGAAAGTGAGGCGATAATCAACGAGCTTCTTGTGTATTTATGCAACTGTAATCTTTGTTACGATGATATCACGACCAAGCTGTGGCAGTTTACCACTAGGGGGTGCTATACAGTGCCTGCCGGTTAGCTATATTTATTATATAGCCCTTAACAAAGGCTAACCATGACCTCTGACCTATGCTTCCTTCAAACATGAGGATATCTGGAAACAATTACATGAACTTAAAAATTCAATAGTGATCAAATTCAGTAAATAAACAGCTGAAATTATTCAGTTTATACACAAAATACACCAAAGTCACAATGATATATAATCATATCAGTGAGAAACACACTGTTTGTGTGTAAAAGTTCAAGATGTTGCACATTTCCTTTTTTGTTTTTTGATTAAAAATTTTTCAAAATTCTTCAACTTCCTGTTTATTTCCACTTTTAAATAAATAAATATTCAGATTTTCAATGTGGTCCCAGACTTTTGGATCCCACCGTACACGAGTCGGTATGTGTGCGTTCATGGATGTTTTTCAGCGTGTGTACTGTCTGTCTCACCTCCATGTCGTTACTGCTAACGCTGATGTGTTTGAATCCTGGGATGCGTTTTTGTGTACAGACGACTCCGACGTCCTCCGAGTGTTTACAGTCTGAAACTCCAAACCCATTTGAGTGACAGTCAGAGATCGATGCCTCCCTCCCTGTACAGTGTAGATTATCCAACAAGATAGGACCTACACACACACACACACACACACACACACACATACGAACACAATCAGAGAGAGACCTCCTCTCCAGACAAGCAGACAAAAACAGTAAAGACACCAGATCTCCTTATCTACATACAGTCTGTCTCAGCGTCCATGACGTTGTCCTGCACAGAATCATAAATGATTTTCCAGAAATTAGAAACAGACAGACAAGATGAACAGAGAGACAGCGGGGATGTGGTTTTTCCTCTCAGTAGATTTCTAACTGAGGAAACTCTTAGTCATGGGATGTTACTGAGGGGGACATCTTTATATTATATTTAATTAATCCTGTATTTGTGTCCTAGGTTAGTTTACAATTTTATATAATAAAGACTGTGCTTAAAATATATAAACAGAGTACTGGCACCGTATCACCACACCAAATATGAACCTATTTATATATAACGTTAACAGAGTGTCTGTTTGCACCTGGGGGAAAATAGCATCGGTCACACTGGATGAACTATTTCCACACTTTAAACGCACAAAAACAGAAACAGACTTTAATCCCACTTGTGTCGATCTGTGACGAGTGCAGGCTAGTTTATTAGCTCGCTAACCTAGCTATTATGATGACAACCTGCATATTCAAATATCGTATCAATTTATGATGAAGGTACAGTAAAGGTGTAGAGATGTTTCAAGGCCATGTTTAGTTGTGTCTTGGACGTTTAAAAATGTTAACTGATTTATTGGTTTAATGGTTTAAAGCGACATTACCAGGCCTCCTTTAACAAGTCCCCTGAATCAAACTCTAGCAAACTTTAGAATGCTATTTAATGTCAGAATGGCAAACAGCACACACACACACACACACACACACCTTCTCCTTTGCCGTATTTAGCAGACGGAAACCAAGAGACAGCACCCAGGTATCCGAGCTGTCTACACACTACGTGTGCGGCGTTGATGTCGAAGTCGTCGTCACACACCGTCCCCCACACTCCGCCGTAATACACCTCCACTCGGCCCTCGTAGTGTTTACGCTTCTCTCCAGAAAGACGCAAAGTGACGGGCTCACACACACTCAGACACACACACACGGCCAACACACACACCACTACGAACACGGAGGACGACCGTATGGCCATCATCATATACACGCATATACCGTAGAGCAGCTGGGACCTGAGGGAACAGAAAATATAACACACACACACACACGCACACACACACACACACACACACAGAACAAGTCTCATTAAGTCTCATTTTGAGTAATCAGTGCTCAAAAGTTTCAGACAATTAGCAAGTTACTCAGAATAGTGGCACTCAGTCAATGCTAAGTGTAATTAATATGTAATGTTAACTGTATGAAGAATTTTCTTAGTAATTTACCAACACTTCTGAGGGAAATGTTGATCTTCCACACTGTTCTGTCTCATTTTCTCTGTCACTGCACCTTCACACTGCCTGTAAGAACAACCAGCTATGTACTAGCTAGCTAAATTACTAGCCTCAGTATAAATGCTTGGCAATCTATATTTCCCATGTGCCTAGCAACACTAATTTTGAACCGGGAGTGTGACCTGTACATCAAATTCACAAACACAAGATGTTTCATCAAGATTTTGGAACTTTCTATGTAACTAAACAGTGAAGTGAACACGGAGGACGGGCTCCCGAGTGTCGCGAACGATTGTCGTTCGCTCTCTATCATTCAGATTGAGAGTTTAATTGCTTTGTTCCTTAAAGCTTCACTTAACTCGAGTCTGTTCTGAAGCACAGGCTTGCTGCCCGGTCTGTGTTCAGCAGTAAACACAACACACCGCAAAACGTTTATTGACATCCAGTTTAACCAAAGAGGTTTTTCCAGAAGGTTCATTAGCCATGCAACGATGTTCTCTCACACTAACCCTGTGTTTACACTCAATGGAGAACAAACTACACTTCCTCTGTTAAATGCGCAGTACAGAGCAGTGATTTGGGTGCAGTGCGAAGAGTGAAGATTTGAATTTGAATCGAGATTTTCTACATTTTACACAAATTCAAATGACCAGTTCTCTGGGTGCAGGATTGTCAACTTCCCCCAAATTCTCTAGTTTTAAAAATGTTTAGATCACATTCAACAGCTTGAAAAGAATTATAACCACTCTCATGTCCACTCTTTCCTGGGTTTATAATATATTTTAACTAAAAGCAAGAAGAAGAAAAAGAAGAAGAAGAAGAAGAAGAAGAAGAAGAAAAGAAGTAGTGTTCTCCAAGGGTTCTTTGGTTTGGGAAACCCCTTTATAAAAGGGAAACATCTGTTGTACATAAGGGTTTCCCCAGAAGGACAGACCAAACAATTAATTAAATCCTTAGGTACTATGTTAATAATCAAACTGTCTCTCCATCTTTCTGTCTGAGTTTAAAGGGCCGAGCCTCATACCCCATAATCAGCAGGTTGAACTTTCTCTTATTGGTGTCAGTGAGAGATAACAACCAGACACAAAAAGAATGCTAATACATTTATATGTGATGGTACTATCTGTACTTTGTTTTTCATTTTCTGTGTTTGATTGCTCGTTATTGTTCACACTTTGTGTTTGTCCATGATTGCTCATTGTTTATGTATCGTCGCATTGCTGTTGTAAAGCGTCCTTGAGCTCTGGAAAGGTGCTATATAAATTAAACATATTATTATTATTCATCCATCCATCCATCCATCCATTTTCTATACCGTTTATCCTTCAGGGTCACGGAGAACCTGGAGCCTATCCCTGGGAACATGAGGCACAAGGTGGGGTACACCCTGGGCAGAGCTCCAATCCATCGCAGAGCACACTCACACACATTCACACCCATTCATACACTACGGACACTTTGGACACGCCAATCAGCCTACCATGTATGTCTTTGGACTGGGGGAGGAAACCGGAGTACCCGGATAAAACCCCCGCAGCACGGGGAGAACATGCAAACTCCGCACACACAGGGCCGTGGCGATAACCGAACTCCCAACCCTGGAGGTGTGAGGCGAACATGCTAACCATTAAGCCACCACACGCCTTATTATTATTATTATTATTATTATTATTAAATGCCCTAAAGCCCTAAAACACTGAAATGTCTAGTGATTCCAAATAATGTCTGAAATATGGTGAAATTAGTTGGAACCAGCAACAGTTCTATCACAAGTTCTATCACAAAAATGCATATGTCTAAAAGAAAAGACGAGATGCATTGGTTCTGAATAATAATGCGCACAGATCCTCTGCCATTTGGCTTGGATTTATATACATTTCAAATGTCCACCATAATGCATTCTTCAGTCTAAACAACCATCATCACTATCCATATTGTATAGCACAGAGATGCATAACATGATACTTTTCCATGTCACCCAACCCAATATTGGAATCTGAAAAAAAAACAAGACATTTTCAAATTCCAGAAATGAACTTACCTGTGTCTGGAGTTCTAATAAATCAGATAACCTTAGACCGCTCTATTTAACTCGCATGCCTTTTCTCTGAGCTAACTCAGTCTGCCAGCACTGCATTACACTCACACACACACATATTATTAAATTATTAATGAGACTTTCCATGAGAACACACTCCTGCCCTCTATACAAATTTAAGATCTTAACCACATACATTAAAGCCTTGAGTTTAGCTCAATATCAGCAGAAAAGACTCCTTAAAAACCAATTTTAGATCAGTATAATTACTAAAGATTAATGGTTAAACCAGTTTTATACCAGTGTAATATTAAACCCTTACATCCAGATCATTTTTAAACCATTGTAATTCTTTTTGAGCATGTTTAGAGCAGATTTAAACTAGTGTAAACTACTGACCAGTCTTAAAACAGTATCATTTTTGAGCATGTGTGTTTAGACAAGTTTTAAACTCTTAAACATGTATATTAAGACCAGATTAAAAGCTGTGTAATTCTTTAGAACTTTATTTAGACTAGTTTTAAAGCAGAATCATTTTTAAATGCTTACATTTAAAGACGTTTAAACTAGTACTATTCGTAATTATTTACATTTAGACCCGTTTTAAACCAGTATATCTCAAGTTGAAAGCAGTATCATTCTTAAAGACTTGGGTTTAGACTAGTACAGCACTTAGAGAGCTGCATTTCAAAGACTACACATCTTAAACTGGTTTAGACCAGTTTTAAACCAGTAAAAACTAAAACGAGTTACATTTATACCAGGACACTCCTTACAATTAGTTACATTTAGACCAGTCTAGTTATTAAAGCTTGCATTTAAACCGGCACAGCTCTGGTGTAAGTTACATTTTCCCAGTGTTATACATTTAGACCAGTTTTAAACCAGTATAAATTAAAGTCCTGGATTTAGACTAATACAAGGCGTATAGAATTGCATACATTTTTTTTACATTTCTTCAACTTTTACATTTAGGTTAATGTGTTTCTTCAAGTTTTATATTTAGAATGTTACACTGCATGTAAATACTTACGTTTAGACCAGTTTTAAACCAGTATAAATTACAACGAGTTACATTTATACCAGGACACGTCTTACAGTTAGTTACATTTAGATAAGTGTAGTTATTAAAGACTTGCATTTAAACCAGCACAACTCTGACGTAAGTGACATTTGCCCAGTGATATAAATTTAGACCAGATTTAAACCGGTATAAATTAAAGACCTGGATTAAGACTACTAGAGGATTTTCAGAGTTGCATTTCAAACATTACACTTCTTAAAGTCCTACATTATGATTTAACGCTACACATTTACACTAATCCATGTTACGCTGTTACATTTAGACCAGTTTTAAACCAGTATAACTTAAAGAGCTGGATTTAGACTAGTACAGGTCATAGAGAGTGGCATTTCAAAAACCACACATCTTATACCCTTACATTATGATTTAACGCTACACATTTACACTAATCCATGTTACGCTGTTACATTTAGACTAGTTTTAAACCAGTATTCAATGTAAAGAGTTACATTTATACCTAGACATGATGCAAACAATCAGTGTGTTTATTAAAGATTTGTATTTAACAAAAACTTAAGTTTAACTTCCACCAGATTCAGTATTATATTTAGACAAGGGCAGGTATAAAACACTTGCTTTAGTGTCAAATTTAGAGCAGTGTAATTCTTACATACATCTATTTAGATCAGTTTAGTGCAGTAAAGACTTGCATTCCTAAAGGTTGAGCTGCAAGACTTGGTTATATATATTATGATCGTTACAGACTCACAGTGTAAAGTCACTCGTGTCGGATGAAGTCGTTCTGCTCCTCCAGTTCACCGTGCCTGTTCTTCAGTGCACTGCTTTCCCCACTCTCCCAGGGCTTTCGACTGCTTTCTCTTTCTCTCCTCTCCTCCTCTTTTCCTGCCTCTGGAATGTGAAGAACAGCCCAGTAATTGTGGAGAAACACGCGCGCGTTGTAACGGCGATGACGACATGACAAGTCGTCACGTTTCTCATCGGCATTATTAATGAAGAGCGCGTTTAGAAAAGTGATTCGCTTCAGGAGAGAGAGAGAGAGAGAGTGAGAGAGAGATTGAGAGAGAGAGAGAGAGAGGGAGACTTAGCGCCCCTCAACGTGAATAAAGAAAGGGGCTGATACTGATATTTCTGCACCAGAGACTGAATAGAATTGACTGCAACTATAAAATTATATTTACTGACTTTCTGAAGAGGGGTGTCCAGGGTGGTACTGGACACCCCTGACATCTGACTGGCCACCCCGGACATCCGATTGGCCACCCCGGACATATACAGTGGCAAGAAAAAGTATGTGAACCTTTTGGAATTTCATGGTTTTCTGCATGAATTTGTCATAAAATGTGA
>JANDJT010000060.1:5365832-5396125 GCA_024331685.1 Stegophilus panzeri
CTACCACTACTACTACTACTACTTCTACTACTACTACCACTACTTCTTCTACTACTACCACTACTACTACTACTACTACTTCTACTACTACTACCACTACTACTACTACTAGCACTACTACTACTTCTACTACTACTACTACTACTACTACTACCTCTACTACTACTACCACTACTACTACTACTACTACTACTTCTACTACTACTACTACTACTACTACTACCTCTACTACTACTACCTCTACTACTACTACTACTACTACTACTAGCACTACTACTACTTCTACTACTACTACTACTACTACTACTACTACTACCTCTACTACTACTACCACTACTACTACTACTACTTCTACTACTACTACCACTACTTCTTCTACTACTACCACTACTACTACTACTACTTCTACTACTACTACCACTACTACTACTACTACTACTACCACCACTACTACTACTTCTACTACTACTACTACTACCACCACTACTACTACTACTACTTCTACTACTACCACCACTACTACTACTACTAGCACTACTACTACTTCTACTACTACTAGCACTACTACTACTTCTACTAATACTACTACTACTTCTTCTACCACTACTACTACCACTACTACTACTACTACTGTTACTTCATGTCAGTCAGGTGTGTTTAGTGCTGCATATTTGCTAATTAGGATAACAGAGTAAAAGTTATAGAAGCTTATAACTGCACATTTTAGCACCTGAACCACACAAACCCACAAACCAGATTGTTTGAGATGCTGAACAATGGGTCCAAGCCATCTCAGGTATGTGATAGTTGAGACTAAACTGGAGGCTATCAGTTTCACTTCCTTGTAAGCTACAGTCAAAGCCTCAAAGCTCCAGTGCAGAACTAAACATGGTCAAGAGGACATTGTGTACATTTAATTTTTGGTCAAACCCTTGGGTAATTTGTTTTCCCTCTGTAAAGTGATTTTCCTTCTTTCTGGATGTTTCCTCCATCACACAGTTACTCTTTTTTTCTTTTGAGTTAAGGACACACATTAAAAAATAATAATAATAAAAAAAAAAAGTTTTATCCATTTCTTCCTGAAAAAACAAAACAAAACCCAAAAACAAAATGTGAACCATTTTGAACTGTTTATAACCATTACACACCTGGTTACACATAACCATAATCGAGCTAATCTAACTATATGACTCCTCCTTGTGGACAAATGTGAAACTGCGTGCATGCATGTGGAGTGGGTATGTTGTAATATCTTAGTGGGGGCCAAATGCTTGCACAAGGATAGGAATATCTGAAAATTTTTAACCTTGTGGGGAAAATATATATACTGCTAATACTTAGGTTGCTGAGGTCAAAGTTCGGCCTGTATTTAGTTATCATAGACTTAATTAGCTGTATTAATAATTATATCAGTGGAAAGCACTCACAAGAACAGTAAGTGTGTGTGCGTGTGTGTGTGTGTGTGTATGCATGCACTCACTGGCCCCTGTGATGGTGGCGCAGGCGTCCGAGTTAGCAGGACACACACTCAAGCCTTGTCGGTTACACTCCTCCTGATTGGACGCGACGCAGGTGTAACACTTCAGTGCCTCGCCTTTACACGCCGCACAAGAGAATACAGCTGATATGAGATTAATATGATCAGACAGACTCTCAGCGTTTCATTTTATAACAAATGCCTAATTTCACAGAACAAGGGAACTTGACAGGCCTTTTCCCATATCCTGAAAGATTCCGTGTACTTTTGTGTGTGTGTGTGTGTGTGTGTGTGTGTGTGTACAGTGATTATATTATATCTTGCTTTCTTGTTTTCTTGTTGGAAACCAACACATACTGTAGAAGAGATCCTATAAGCTTGCAACCTTCAAGATCCTGAAGCTTGTGGTCAGAAAAGTGGACAAAAGACTTGGGCAGAGTGTCTGAGGTTGAAAGTGGGCAACTTTCCTTTCATCGTCATTAGGTGGCGTACAAACATGATGGCAAATTGATTCGCCATAGAAATGCTTCCCAAAAACAGTGGACTGAAGAGCTGGAAAGTTGACCGTTTGACAACAGTTTGCAAATTACTTTAACCCATGAAGATAGACTACATACTGTATATGAATTTACTCATTAAAGGGAAGAGTAATATATGTTCTAGTGTAATCGTTCTCAGCAAATTCCTCCAAACATCACATGAAGAGCAGACTGATCATTATTGAATAATTATGTGTAAACAGTATAGTCCTTACATGCAGTCTGTCTTGTTTTTGGACCATGAAAACTTTATTCACTTCACAACGAGCAAATTAGGCAGACATGCTGTGTTCTGAAATCACTTTTCACTTGTTCCCTGTACACTATATAGGGCACGGTACATCGCAGCAGTGGGAGAAACACCAAACAATTCAGAACCTTGTCATGAACACAATCGTAAAGCCAACAGGCCAGCAGTACCATCAAATATATGAAAAGTTTAGCAATGTTTTTAAATTCTTCTTGTTCATTGTACTTAATGTGGAAGTAGTGTATATCAGTGGTACACTATATACAGTGCACTATGGGTAATAACATTACGTACTACCCAGGCAGTATAATTTTCCCACTTCTACCACAGTACCACGGTCATTTTCCCACGGCTACATCAGATATCAATCTTACTCCTCTGTAACACTTTTATTTGTGAACAACAGCTAAATAAAATCTGTAACGAACTTCAGCATGATACATACTGTGTAGCGCGGCGCTCAGCAGCAGCAGCAGGATGACCAGAGTCTTCATGTTCGTGCAGACAGAGGACGAGTGTAGACGTTCAGACGCGTGCATCTTCCAAATCTAATCCGAGCGTGAGCTTTTCACGGCTTAACAGCTCTAATACGCGCTCGTCATCATCAGCAGATGAGCACAGATGCGTTACTGACAATAATATGTGAATAAAAATACGCAAAACGAGACGCGATTGTTCCTGTCGTAGCTGAACATTTCGCTGGGACGGAACGTTTGGGCTGGGACTGGCTGCCGAAAAAGGCCGCCTTTCAGCCGCTATCGTTTCTGTACATTTCACAAACAATTCATGAATAAGTTTAGAATGGAGGAAATATGATTACATATACTGCTTGAAGTTCATATAGAATGAGTAATAACGGTGTTGAGACACATCAGGTGTAGAGTGTCCTCTACACAAGGACACAAGGAAAGTCCTCATTTTAAGCCCAGTCATCCCTGTCATATGATATTAATCAACAGCAGAGCTTATCTTGACCTGATTTAAGTCATCAGCTCAGTGACCTCGCACACACGAGCATAAAATAACAGTGCGTCAGTCGTTCACGTGATGTGTCTGAGGTGTGTACTTAGTTTTGCACTTTAGCTAAAAGTATCCTTGGTGCTCGTCGAGCAGAGTGGCACAGCGGACGAGTGCTGGGCCCATAACCCAGAGGTTGCTGGATCGAAACCATCCTCTGCTAAGTATGGCCTGCTTTATGCCCAAAACCCCAAAATGGCCAATGTTCTCTTGATTGGTGTAGTGCTGGCTCAGTGGTTAAAGGCTCTGTTTTACTGATCAGGAGGTCAGGAGTTCAAGCCCCAGCACTGCCAAGCTACCACTGCTGGGCCCTTGGTCAAGGCCCTTAACCATCAACTGCTCAGTTGTATAAATGAGATAACTGTAAGTTGTTCTGGATAAGGGCGTCTGCCAAAATGCCGTAAATGTAAGTGTAATGTACAGCTCAGTTTATAGCATAGTGCAAACTCATTCATTCATCTTCAGTAACTGCTTTATCCTGATCAGGTAGTCCAAATCAGGTTGCTTTTCAAATAACATGGAGTGGCGTGGAGTGATGATAAAGTATGCGATGAGGAAGAAAGTGAGTCGATTGTTTTTAGCCATCTATTTTGATAGAGATCAGTCGGTCAGACGGTGTCAGGAACCAGCAGTTCACATGTGCTTGGCTCATTTTCTCTAAAGAATATTAAAAGGGACAAATTTGCATGGGCTATACAACCCCTACACGCCCACCCCCAACCCTCCTCTTTATATGTATATATTACACAGCTTATGTTCAGGACATTTAGACCTGATAATAAAACAGAATAACTAAATCTAATGAAATATCAATAGACACCAATTTTTATTTTCCCTCTTATTATTGCCCAAATTTTGTCTTCAGTTCAATTTTATTTGGAGAGCACGTTTAACAATGGACATGACTTCTGGGACACCCTGTAGTCAAAAAGTGCAATTGTGTAACCACAAAGTTCATTAGTTTTAACATCAAGTCTAATTTGATGAAGTTATCAACTGTTCACTGATGGACACTTGAGCGCAAAACTGTAGTCCTAAACCATTATAGCATAACTGTTCATACCAACTGCACTCCATGAGAACGCCAAACAGAAATGAGCCAGAAGTTTTGCTAATTCCCACCCACTAACCAACTCTCCTCTCATACGACAGCTACCAGCCAGGTAGGGTGAAAGATAACACATGCTTCTGCTGAGACACATGAAACCACATCTATTTTAACCACTGCTCACGCTGCGTCACACTCGGAGGTAAACGCTCTCCTCCTTCTTCCACATACATGACCTCAGAGATGCCTTCGATTGTGTATTGTCACTGTGATTGACAGAGGAGAATGCATCATCCCTCCCACTCCGAGAGCCAGTTTTTTTTTTCTTCCTAGGCTCCTGGCCATGGATGACGTTTTCAAGATTCAAAATGTGTGATTTCCTGACGATAGGATGAACACTGTTCTGTTGCGCTGCTCAGAAGCCCACTAATTGACTTTAGTTTCATGTCTTATTCGAACGCATCTCCAGGCACGCGAAGTAGTTTTGCTGGTCTTCACTCTTCCTCCAAAGCATAGACGTTGGTCAAGGTTGGTCATTTCAAATATTATTTCCTGTCTCAGTTGCGCAAAGTCAGTATGACCTGTGAGCAGTACATCCGTTGCTAATTAGCAAACATAACACCAGGGTTAAGAAAGAAAGAAAGAAAGAAATAAAGACACCAAACATGTATAAATGAGTACATTTCATTTTGGCAAAAAAATTAAAAAATCAATAACAGGCAACTTGATACGTTCTAATACCTTTAATTCAGGCAACACTTTATGCACAAAATATAGAATATAATATAGAGAAGGAATATATTAGTAAACATGATTTCTGTGCAGCTCTCTTTCTCTCTCACTGTACAAACATGAAGAACACAAATGAATACACACACACACACACACACACACACACACACACACAAACACAAGCCAGAGTTCAGCGCTATAAGAATGTGCACATATCAAATCCTCATCATCATCATCATCATCACTGAACTCCCGATCCCTCTTAAGCATACTGTCAGGATCTCATTATGGTGTTTTTAAGAAGAAGAAAAAAAGGAGAGGAAACAGGAAGACGAAGGAAGGAGCGTCCACCGTGTTTTCCATGCTTTCATGTTAAACTCGTGAGGTGCACAGAACGATGGGATTGATTCTCAGAGAAGGACACTTCTTTATAAAAACCGTCCTGAATGCGACTACGTTTTGAAGATTAAACAAAGAAAAAAAAAAAAAAAGCTGTATATCAGTACACACATTTTGGCAGCTATTGCATATGACACGCAGGGTATTGTGGGATACGACACCGGGCAGCTTGACTGGCGTCACTTTGGCAACAGGCACAGAGCAAAAGGCAGATTGTCAGTCCAACAGGATTTCTATAAAAAATATTTTGTTCCTTCACAAAGGTGAAGTGCTCCAATACCGTTTTCAACACACACTTATTGACTTCCGCTCACATCGCACGAGTGTCTACAGTGTTAAGAATGAAACGCATTTGTTATTATTGTTCACACACAAGCTAGAGATGTACACACTCAGATATGGCCTTTCTAGGCCTCTAGCATGCTAATCAGCTGGTTTGCTAGGTAAAACATTACAAAATATGATGATATTTACAATTTCCTTGGCGATTTGTACAGATTTATTTTCTTTAAAACCCTTTATCAACTGCCTAACTAGCTAAATAACTAGCATCTCATGTGCCAATTAGCTATTGCAGTAAAGTACCACAGTTTCACAAGCTGTCAAGTACAGATTTAAAAAATAATAAGAAATCTGACTGAATAATTAAACTGTTCTATTTTACACGTAGAAACCTCCAACAGTTTTCAAAGTCACACCACAGCAATGCCTTCCGGATAAGTTCCTGAGCTCAAACATTGCTAACGCCCAACGTCTAACGAACTTAAACGAAGTCAACAAGGGCAGGTCAAAAGCAGTACTGAAACACTTGAAAACACAAAGACGAATCAAAGTTTCCAAGCAAAGAAAATGTTAAATTGCTGGAAGGAAAAAAAAAAAGAAAGAAAAAAACCTCAAGTCCATTCGCCGTTTGATAAACGGTTCCTCTTGATCTCAGAAGTGCTTAAAGTGTAATTAGCGAAATGCTTTTTTAAAAATTATAATAATTAAAAAAGTTTTTTTTTTCTACCTTCATAAAAAGAAGATCGAATAAAAGTTCAAGTCTGATCACTTTCAGTTCATTTTGATCTCTTTGTGCGTCACACCTGATTAAATATAAGATATAATACAATGCCACTGTTTAACATGTCACTGAATCAATAAGGGCGGAGCTTCAGTTACATTTGATTAGCCAATCGCAAACGTGATCATACGGCACCACCACTGACCCCTCTTTTAACTTCCACACTGACGTACTGGATTTAATTACGCAATAAAATATTTTACCTCAGGTCGTCTAGCCGGCTAGCAAACTTGGCTACCTGTTTTAATTACACAATATGACTGTTAGCTAACTTGTATGTGAACTAGTGGCTAGCTACAGTACATAACATCATATAGCAACTTGTAGAGCAGTAATTTTATGCTAAACCATTAGGCGGTGAAAAGAAAGGTTAGCGGCGTGGCTAATCTAATTAAATCTAAGCTCCATCTTTGTTGGACCAGGAACCTTTCAGTCCTACAGGATTAGTGCATTACTAAATGTAAATATTCTAGCAAAACACAAATCCCAGTGTGTGAACGCTGACACTAATGAACACTACACACACTAATTTGTAAGCAAGACTTTCTAGTTTTCGCTTATATCCCCACAAAATAACAGAATCATAAACCTTTATAATAATCCAAAATAAACATGGAATACATTCTTATTTACAATAAACTGTGTGCATCATGGGATTGCACTGGCACTTGCATTTGTGTTGTTGTGGAGCGAGGGAGAGAAATACGTGTGCATGGACCCTTTTATCAAACACACACACACACACACACACACACACACACACACATTTACCATATTACCATAATAAGACTTGTTGAAGAGGCTTTAGTTTGTCCAATCACTACTGCTAAAATAATGCTATATGCTATAATATGTATATAATTTTTCTTTTAATCCATTTTGCCAATTCCTGCCAACTAACTAGAACTTCAAGAGAGAGAAAAAAAAAAGGAAAGGCTGGTGAGGGAACGACTGTTTATAGCTGCTACGATGTAAGTGGTGATGTTTCACAGACATTTCACAACCCTGAACGTAAGAAAAAAATGGATAAAAAGTATGCCGTGTCGTTCTTTAATAGAGAAAACATTATTAGGGTTGGCAAATTGTGGTATAAGAACAGTTTTTATTACTTACATACTATGTCTTAGCACTGGACATCAGTTAGCGTTTCCTAGCAGTTACGTGAATAAGATTTCTTTGTTGTATTATCTGTGCTTCTGGTTGCCATGACAACTATGATTTTGCTGTCAAAAGCAAATATTTTAATGTGATTTGGCAAAAAAAAAAAAAAAGAAAGAAAAAAAAAGAAAGGTGTCTTATACTCTGGAAAATATAGTGGTCTCTCACACACACACACACACACACACACACATCAAAGTGCATGTACTGTAAGGAAGGATAACACACACACACACCCACACACATCAAAGTGCATGTACTGTAAGGAAGGATAACACACACACACACACACACACACACACACACGCTCGTTCACCTCACAGATGAAATACACTGCGTCCAAAAGCAGAGCTGTCACAATGCGCTAATGCGCTCAGGTTCACGAATCATAAAGAAACTGCAGTAAGCGCTGATGATTCATGCAGAGTGTCATGTTTAATCTCTCCATGTCTAAAGAGTCTCTATTATAAGCGCATTACTTTAGCTGATGTTGCAGTTCCTCGCTTCAGATGTTGGATGGAGATCCAGACATGCAAGACTACGTTGGAGGCGGAGCAGTGTGAAGGAAGGCGGGGTTCAGTCAGAACTTTAGCTGAAAGCTGAAATCCAGGTGTGCTTAGTGCTCAGTTTGCTGTACCGAGTTTGGCGATGAGTTCATCGCAGATCTTCGTGAGCTCCTCGATTTCCTGATTCTGAGCAAAAACACAGAGGGAAGATAGAGGAGAAGTAAGGAATGTAGTCATGGCGTAGAAATGAATGAATGAGGGATGAGAATTTGGTCAATTCCCTTTCCTGTCATAGGGTGAAGGTTAACATGTGCTTCACAGGGTAGCGTAGCGCACTCGGAGAAAAGCGCCATCAGCCCTCTTCAACTAGGGATGCTCCGATGGATCGGCCACCAATCACGTTCTATGACTCGATCGGTAGTTTCTAAATTAGCCGATCGCAATTTGATGACGTAAAACACATGATGATGTTAAAACTTTAGCGCTGCAGTTATGTCATCACCAGCGTGGAATTATTACGAGGTCCCTAACAAATAATGAAAAATTCGCCTTTTGCCATGTGTTTTTTAAAAGCCTATTAAAATGTTCATTGTAAAATGAATATTCGTTGTGCTTATTTATTTGATTTTCAATTAAAACCACAATCTACAGCATTACTGTAAATAATATAACCAAGACAACATCTGTGGTATTACTTTATCTGGGAAAAAAAAAAGGTTAACAGTGACAGTCAACAAAGTTTACATATCACTTATATAAAGCTTGAATGATCGGTATCGGTAGGAAAAATCCTGATCGGAGCGTCCCTATCTTCCACATACATGAGCTCACAGATGCCCACAGTTGGCTACTGATTGACTAATGAGACAGAGTATGCCCCTCCTACCCAGAGAGCACGGCCAATTTTGCTCTCTTGGCTCTCGGCCAGCGACGTGGCCGTGGCATCGTCAAGATTCGAACTCGCAATGTCTATAAAAAATAAATAAATAAATAAATAAAACTCAACGAATGCAAAACCTTCAGAACCCTCTCTGTCTCACACATCCCTGCTGAAAAAAACAATACAAACCATCAAAGAAATTCTAATGGTTTCCTCTACGAACACAATTACAAACCATCAGCAACACATTAAAACCATTAACATCATTGGTCCATAATGGTATCCACTAGACATAACATGCCACAAATAGAAGGCAGAAAAAAAAAACCCAGTAGAGACCAACAGGGACCATTACAGCTTCCATTAAAACCAATACAATTCTCATAATAACCATTAAAACGTTACAAATTCCATGAAGGTTTCTATTGTTTTGTTGTTGTTTTTTCAGCAGTTGTAGCGCTCTGTACGTCTTATCTGTACTGTACTTATACAAAATAGACTGGGATTTAATTAAGAGCCCTCCGACTGAAGGTTGAAATATTTACCTTTTGTTCAAGCGCTCTCTCCAGGGACTCCACCTTCATCTGTTCCTTCCTCAGGCTAGCGTTCAACGCCACACACTCCGCATTCGACCTCGCACGCACCTGAGCAATCTCTTCGTTCGCCCTGCAACAAACGTGTGTTAAAGGTACATCTGCTCCATCCTGTGTATGAACACCTACACTAACCATTTTCACCATATACATCAACATAACACACATAACATCAACAAACATAACATAACAGTACACCTGAGTTACACACACATGGGTTAAATACACACCTGCTCTAATGATATACCCGAGTTATACACACATGGGCTAAATACACACCTGCTTTAATGATACACCAGAGTTATACACACATGGGCTAAATACACACCTGCTTTAATGATATACCCGAGTTATACACACATGGGCTAAATACACACCTGCTTTAATGATACACCAGAGTTATACACACATGGGCTAAATACACACCTGCTCTAATGATGTACCCGAGTTATACACACATGGGCTAAATACACACCTGCTTTAATGATACACCAGAGTTATACACACACGGGCTAAATACACACCTGCTCTAATGATGTACCCGAGTTACACACATATGGGTTAAATACACACCTGCTCTAATGATACACCTGAGTTATACACACACGGGCTAAATACACACCTGCTCTAATGATACACCTGAGTTACACACACATGGGCTAAATACACACCTGCTCTAATGATGCACCTGAGTTACACACACTACATACACACCTGTTCTAATGATGCACCTGAGTTACACACACTACATACACACCTGTTCTAATTACTGTTGTGGGCTATATACAGTGTGTTTTATGAAGCGTGTTATGTGCCGTGTTCCTGATCAGTCTTACTTGTCGAGTTTCTCCTCAGCATGGATCTTGAGTGTGTTATAACGCTGCTCCTCCTGTTTGACGCGTGCTAAATATTCCTGAGCGCACTTCTTTAGCACCTCCTCATTCTGACCATGACAAAAACAAAACAAGAGAAGAAACACAAAACCAGCATTATACCACAGAGGCTAACACATAACTAGCATTTTAGTAAACAGGCTAATAGAGAAACTAGCGTTATACTACAAAGTCTAACATGAAAACTAGCATTTTAGTAAACAGGCTAACACAAAATCCAGCATTATAGTAAGCAAGTTAACAGAGAAACTAGCATTTTAGTAAACAGACTAAGACAAAAAACAGCATTATAGTAGACAAGTTAACAGAGAAACTAGCATTACAGTAAACAACTATCAAGCTGAACATGCTGCAAGTTAGCTAGCTAAGTATAACCATGGAAACAACTTTTGATTAACATGATTGTCAAGCAGAGAATGCTAGAAAATCCTATCCAATCCTGACTAACATATCTAACTAAAACGTGACCAATACTAATACTTTACTAATGATAGCAGAAATAGGCTGCCAAGCTAGCCAGCCTAATCCTGAATGTAACACAGAAGAGCGAGTATGTTGTGGAGTGTTTTTTCCTCATCAGTGTATGAGGCAGTTACCTTCTTGAATCCCTCCAGCACGGTCTTCATGTTCTCGTAGCGCCGAAACAGGTCCGAGAGCGAGCGCTCGACTGAGTTGAGATCGGACAGAGCCTGATCCCGCTCAGTTATCAGCTGCTGGACGCTTTTCTGAGAGCCCATGTTCTTCCTCTGCTCGTCTTCTATGAGGTAGAAGAGGAGCGAGTGTCAAACATGACAAGTGGTAATAACTGCTTCCAGAGCACACTACATATCGCCATCAATAGGCACAGTATATATTAATAATACTAGCATTAGCACAGATGTATGTAACTCATAAGTGGTATCATTAGCTAACTAGCTAGCTAGTGTGTGGTTCACTGAAGTGTATGATTAGCATCATTAGCGCCGGTGTGTACTTGACCCGCGGTGCTAACCATGACCCACCGATCATCTGTGCTACCGTCTTCTCATACTCGGCCACTATTTTCCTGTCAGGAAACAAACACACACGCACACGTTTTTTTTTTGGTTTTTTTTGCTCATTGACTCATTGGAGAAGTGCATTATGGGAGCTATGCTTTACCTCATCTCCAACACCTCCATTCTGCTCTCCTCGTATTTCCTCTTCCACTCGTTTGCCTCGATCTCTTTTGTGATTATCTGTGGACACACACACACACACACACACAGTCTTTATATTAAGCCGTATCTAATAAATCCTTTAACCAACTAGTTAGCTTAGCATGCAAGCTCTGAGGCTAAAAGTTTCCAGTTGCCACATGAGTATACGCTAATAATTAGCATATCTTATAGGTTAAAAATATCGCGCCTCTTTGGTAAAGTCACATTAGCTAACGCCTTGTTGTTTACTTTATACAGTAAGGCACTTCAGTTTGCCGCATAACCGCTGAGATATATATATATATAACGCTAATTTCGGCTAACATGGTTGTAGGATTTTCACTGGTACAGTGCCATGTTTACAGCAGTGTGCCTGTTGGAGTAGCACACCTGACAGTTAGGCTAATGCTAAAATGCTAATATTTCCTGGTTTTAGAGCTGTATGTTATATTGACATGTCTGAAGCGTTTTTGTTTGTTTGTTTGTTTGTTTTTTTAAACCGACCTCTTCTCTGATGAGAGTCAGAACAGCGGCTTTGTCAATCTCACTGAGCGCGATGGAGTCAAGGTTGGGGCTAGTCTTCTCCAAGCTCTCACTCTGTAACACACACACACACACACACACACACACACACACACACACACTTCAAACTTTAAAGCACTCTGGAGCTGTTAAATCCTTTGATATTTTAATAGGAACACTCCGAGAACACTTTCCCATAATATGTCCTTGTTTATATATCAACATCATTATAATTGATTATATCCATTCATTCATCTTCAGTGAGCTCTTTATCCTGGTCAAGGTTTGCCATGAATCTGGAGCTTATCCCGGGAACACTGGGTGTAAGACTACACCATGGACAGACCCTATGGAGTTAAATTTGTGCCAAAAGGATTAAACGTAACTTTTCAAGAGACAAAAAATATACACTGTGAAAGAAGAAAAACTCTCTGAAACTATAAACAATAACATCTTCAAATGAACAGCGATCTTTGTTAACCAGTTTTGTTTTCGCAGATCATGGTTTATGAATGAGTTTTTGTTTACGCTTTCACACTTTTCGTTTGCACTATGCAAGTTTACGTTCGCCATTCTGGCAAAAACCTCTCGTGTGGGCAGGGCTTATCAGCAATTTACTCTCATTGGCTAATGAGATTTGGATGGACAGCTCCCTGACTAGGAAGTAGAGACTTCAGTGTGGCGAATTTTGGAGAGCGTTCTGGATGCAGTTCTCTGTATAGTTATAGTGTTTGTACTTTGTAGTGGAAATTACTTCCTTACTCAGTCTGTCTATTAGTTCGTAATTAATATTTGAGGTTTTGTTAAGTCTCATACGATTTTTTTTTTGAGGTGAACTCTCGGGAGAGGCACGAAGCATTGCAGTCGTCATCATCATCATCGTCCTCCTCCTCCTCAGCTGGACACTCGAACTGTCGATCCAAATCTCACTAGCCAATGAGTGTAAATCGCTGGTAAGCCCCGCCCACACGAGAGGTTTGTGCCAGAATGGCGAACGTAAACTTGCAGCGCGTTCATAAACGATGATTAGCGAAAAGGAAGCTTAGAAAAAAAAGTGTTAACAAAGAACGCTGTTTATTTGAAGGTGTTTATTTGTTTATTTCATTGTTTTCAGTTTCAGAGAGTTTTTCTTCTCTCTCGTTGTAAATTTTTTTTCTTAAAAAGTTACATTCAATACTTTTGGCACAAATGTCATTCCATACAGACCTACTTTTCACAGAAATGAGGTGACACTGTGTGCCTGGTTCGTTCCTGAGCTCAGGTCATAGTCTGCGTAGCGTTTCGCATGTTGTCTCCATGTCCGTGTGGGTTCCTCCGGGTTCTCTGGTTTCCTCCAACCTCTCGAAAGCATGCCAGTAGGTAGATTAGCTGCGGTAATTTGCCCCTAGGTGTGTGAATGTGTGTGTGAACGTGTGCACGCACTGTGCCCGGTTATGGACTGGTGTCCCATTCAGGGTGTATCCCGTCTCGCACCTAGCATTCCCGGTACAGGCTCCGGAGCCACAACAACCCAGACCAGGAGAACATCTGCCCCTAGACTACTATAACGTGTGAATATGTAGTGATCAAGTTTCCTGTCCATGGTAATCACACACACACACACACACACACACACACACACACTACACTGGGTAGAGAATAGGTTTAAAACCACTGGAGTATTTCTTTAATGAGCCTCAGACATCAATAGCAGCAATTGTAGCCTGCCTCACTTGTAGGTTAGATGAAAGTATCTGCCACATCAAGCATAAATACAGTTTGTGTGTGTGTGTGTGTGTGTGTGTGTGTGTGTGTGTGAGAAAGAGAGAGATTGTTATTAGTAGGCGTCCTTGGAGGACAGATTAGGATGTGTGTGCAGGGCTAATCTACTTTACAGGACACGATTATGTTTCTCAGGCAATAACACACACACACACACACACTTCCAACGAGCTATGCTAACCAACTTCACCTCTCCAGAAGGCACAACTCTGCTGCTTCCTGTGTATAATTTTAGGATCCAGAATGACCGCAAGCATGTTCTCATTTGAACGTTGTGCAAATTTTAAATGAATATCTAAAACAAAGTAAGCTGTAATTGTGTGTTTGTCATCAGAATGGAGACAGAGCACACTTTCTCATTTTTTACATCTTCTCTTTAAATATGAACAACATAGCTGGAGTGATTTTGCTTCAGGGGGATTCACACACCCAGTTCCTCGCTAGCATGCTAATTATCTTGCCTGCTCACACAGCCGCGTCAGTCGTCATGTGAAGCGTCGGAGGAATAAAACGTAAAATATGAAGCATTTTATCGTCCTGTTTACACTTATAAATTCACTCATTTGAAAAGGACTCCGTGTCAATCAGACTGATGCAATGTTTTCTGGGTAAAAGCTACAGCGAAGTCGACTTGATCCTCATCAACTGGCCATCGAACCAAATTCAGTCCGTCAAAGTAACGTTACGGCCTTTAAGACGGACAAGCGGAGAGGCAAAGTCTCGGACAGATGAACGAAGAAATATAACAGTTCTTATGATTCAATTTATTTCTTCAACTGTCTGTCGGCTTAATCATCCTGAAAATCTCAGCTGTGATCTAACAATCCATCCATCGATTTTCTGTACCGCTTATCCTATAGCACACAGGGACACGGGCAGCCTGGAGCCAGGGAACTCGGGGGGGAAAGGCGGGTGGCACCCTGGACGGGGTACCACCCCATCGCAGGGCATATTCACACATTACAGACAATTTAGAGATGCCAATCAGACTACAACGCATGTCTTTGGACTGGGGGAGGAAGCCGGAGTACCCGGAGGAAACCCCACACATAGTGGAGGCGGGATTCGAACCCTCAACCCTGGAGGTGCGAGGCAAACATGCTAACCACCAAGCCACCATGCTTTTATTGATCACAAAATTTACATTTGGGTAAAGAAAAATAATAAGCAAAAAAACTGACACACTAAATGAAATGACAAATAATGGAAAACGAGCTTAAAAGCATTAAACAGCTATTATAATACAAAAAATGATCTTTAAAAGAGTGCAAGTGGATGAGAGCGAGACACACAGCCACGAAATGATGATTTGAATAGTAACACAATACATAATTTTAAGAAAAGAAAAGAAAAAAAAAAAAAAGACTTAAATGACTGCTGTTGTATAACAACAAATACTTACAGGTGTACAGATCTCCTTCTCAGGGAAATGATCTTTTTTCACTAGCTCCAGGTCTGAAAATTGAGCAAACACACACACACACAAACACTTGTCACTTGCACTCATATGAAACACACACACACAAAAAAAATGCAGTGTCAGCTATATTCATGAAATCTTTAAGTCTTGTACTGCCCACTTCTGAGAAGGTTCACTACTGTGCAGAGTTTATCCATTTGGAGATAATGGCTCTCACTGTGGTTCTTTGGAGTCCCAGAGCCTTTGAAATAGCCTTGTAACCTTCCCAGACTGATGTATTTCAATCACCTTCTTCCTCGTCATTTCTGGAATTTCTTTTAATTTTGGCATAGTGTGTTACTGAGTAAGACCTTTTAACCAACTTCATGCTGTTGAAAAAGTTCTATTTAAATGTCGATTTGATCGAACAGGGGTTGTGTCCATTCCAGTTGAAGCCCATTATGAATGCAGTTTCATAGATTTCGGGAATTAGTAACAACGGGACCAAATATATTTTCACACAGGCCCAGTTGGTATTGGATCATTTTTTTGCTTCAATAAATAACATTATCATTTAAAACCTGTATTTTGTGTTTACTCGGGTCGCCTTTGTTTTATCTTAGATTTTGTTTTAATTTCTGAAACAATTTAGTACGAGAGATACACAAAAACGGAAGAAATACTTTCTCACAGCACTGTATCTGTTATATTTGAAGGATTAGAGGCTTTATGAAGTATTACACTGTATTTCATTTGAAGTTTAATAGTAATTTAGGGCACAGACAATATTGTATATTGATTATATGAGTGTTTAGTAGAACACTCGGATGTTTGGACCTGATTGTAGCCACTAGAGGGCAGCACTGTATTGCAGTAATCACTGGAACACACACACTCACACACTGTATACTGTACACTGCGACAGTATATACCAGGGGAGTCAAACATACAGCCCGGGCATGTCTGAAGATTGTAATCCGGCCCAAATGAATTTAGATTCTAAAGAAGATCTTGTGGACAGAAACTGAATCGAAAGCTTTGATAAAAAGAGCTAGGGTGTGTCTTAATCAGCTCCCTAGCTCCCTCAGTCATGAAAAGTTCAGGCACTGGTAAGGACCCTGTCTCACTACACACTGGGACACTGATGACTCAATTTCCAGCGACATGACTACGTACTCACGTTGTAAAACTTCACCGTTGGCATTTATCAATCTGACATTATATGTCATATACATTTGTTAGCTTAATCACGTGCTTTTTTTTTTTTCATAGTACGTCAAGCAGGATCGTAAAACACTTAAACAAGCCGTATATAGAACATGAACTAAAGCTTTGAATCGTTAAGGTAAGTAATCATTTTAGAGCTTCAACAACGATAACAAGCTGCTTACAGTTGGCTGAGAGTGTGTCTGGCTTTTTTTTTTTTTGAGCTGAGAGGCTTCATGTCATGTCAGCATACTGAGCATCAATGCTCCCTGGTTTTTGCGGTGCATTGTGGGATTTTTGTGCGGTGGACTGGAAGGATTTTTGCGATTTGTGCGGTGGACTGGAAGACAGCCCTTAAAATGGCCGACTCCCTGATCAGTGCCCTGACTACTGAACTAGGGAGCTAATTGAGATGTACCCCTAGTCTCCACTAGGGGGCATATTAGAGCAATAAACGAAGGGCGTTTTCTACTTAGCTACTGATCAAATGTGCTAAAGATACCTAATTCTACATTAACGAGTACATAATCTCAGTTAAGTCCATTACAGTTTCAGGTAGTAACATTAAAAAGTGTGGAAAAATTCAGGGGGGGTTAACATTTATGCAAGACACTGTAAAGTAAGAGCGCAATTTAGAAAAGTTTTGTTTCTGGTTAATGTATTGCAATGTGTTCATCGGTTAGTGCTACAGTAGAAATGAAATATTTATTTATTTATTTATTTTTTTTTTTAAAAATTGGGGGGGGGGGTGTTGTTGAAAAATTACTTTGGATAAAAAAATGCTTTAATGAATTAGAGGAATATTATAATGTTTGCAACATGTATACGTGTAGCTCCTGCTCTCACCGTCTTCTGTTACTGACGTTTTAGACGTTTTATCGTGTTTTTGCATCGTGCACGTAGATGCGAGTTTCTCCTCATCAGTGGCGTGACATACCGGCTCCTCCTGTTCTTCCTCAACCTGCGCGCACACACACGCACACACAGTGATGAATCACAGATCGGACAGTGTTAGTGCCAGCGCTGCTCAACCAGGGTGCAAGAGAGAAAGAGCGAGAGAGAGAAAAGAAGAAGAACTGGAAGGATGGAGAGAGAGAGAGAGAGAGAGAGAGAGAGAGAGAGAGAGAGAGAAATGGAAAACAACAGAAATAGAAATGGAGAGGGAACATGAAAGGAGGCAGAGAAGGAAAGGAGGAGAAAAGATTTACACATGGGGGAATGAAAATAAGGAAAAATAAAGAGACAGAGGCACCAAAGTAAAGAATGGCGGAGAGAGCATGATGAAAAGGAGGAAAAAAGATGTAAATGTGGAGAAAGTCAAAGAAAGAAGACGATGAGAAATGGCCAGAAAGGGACGAAAAGACAGAAGGTGATGAATTAATGAAAGAGAAAAGGTGGGGGTGAAAAGAGCGAGGGGGGGAGGGATAAACAGAAAAAGGAGAGAAGGAGAGCGAGTGACATTTGCTGAGTCACTGTGCTAATCCTGACTACAGATACTGACTCAGCATTTCCTTATACAGGCAACACAGAGCCTCTCTCTCTCTCTCTGTCACCCTCTATCCATCCCTCGCTTTCTCTTTCTGTCTCTCTCTATCCATCCCTCTCTCTCTCCAGTAAACAAGTGTCGTACCTGCTTGCAGACATCCAGCGCTATCGACGTATTCTCATACTTCTTCACTTTGCATGTGTTCCTGCAGAGAGAAAGAGAGAGAGAGAGAGAGAGAGAGATTTTACATTGCCTTTATTAATACACCTCAACTCTCTATAAAAAATAGTAAAATAATAAAATATTAAAGTAATAAAAGTGGCACACACACACACGGTTCAAGGATTACGGTTAAAGTTACTATATCTATATCATCATCATCCGTATCAGCTCCACTTTTACACTGTAGGAGGCGGGGTCTAGGGGAGCACAATGACCCTAAATGGCGCTGAGGGGAAAAAGTCATTCTGGTTGTTCAAGATGGCCAGTGCCATAAAGCTACAGTGTTCAGCTCCATGCCAAAACTGTGCTAATGTATAGAGATGGCTGAAGAACTGGATGTGGTTTGAAGCACATGATCTGGAATGAAACTTATTAGCTTCATTAGCCTTGTAGCTCCAGAGACCAACTAAAGAGGCAAACTTCACAAACACACACACACACACACACACACACACACACTCTGCCTCCCACTGACCTCATCACTGTCACTGGCTAAATATCGATTGTTACACACAACAGCATATCAATACATACCAGAATAAATCAATAATCAGACTGGACATGTGAAAAATGAGAACACACACACACACACACACACACACGTGATCTGTTTATCAGCTACAGAAACACCACAGAACAATCTGGTCGAGACTGACAGGAAACCGATAAAGCACAGAGACAGAGAGAGACAGAGACAGGTGCTGCGTCCCAATTCGCCTACTTACACTATGCACTAAAAGTACGCGCTCTTTTTGTGAAGAAAAAGTACATACTTTTGAAAGTATAGCTAAAGAGTATGTAAGTACTGGGGCATACTAACACGTCATGTACCAGAAGAGAACGTTGTTGCCTAGTTACACACACGGTCACCGAAAACAAACTCAGCTTTTCTTCATTCCTTATTCCTTATATAATTTATACCATATAATTTAATTTACCATTCCCTTGATGAATTTTTCCACATTTCATTTGCAACTCTCGTCCATAAAACACATCCATGTTTGCAGGTTGAAACTGGTGAAGCGCAAGTAGTTGTGGGTAATATTAGCTGAAAAAGTGTCCATGGATGCACACTTCGAAAACCTGCCGGAAATAGTAAACCATCCGGGTACCTTTGGGATACTCGTTTCAACATACTACGATTTGGGACACGCTGATTCTAATCTCAGATGCTACTTAAGACAGACAGTAGGCGAATTGGGACGTAGTAAGGAAGAGAGACAGAGAGAGTGGATACTTACAGCAGCGTACAGAGAAAGCGCGCTTGTTCATTGGTCCTGATGAGAAAGACACAGGAGGACAGGAAGAGGAAGATGAGGAGAGGAAGACGAGAAAAGGTTTGAGTGTTAGACATGAGTGGAGGAATGAGGAAAAGAGAAGAGCAGGTGGGACAGGAGATTAGTAACCCACACACACACACACACACACACACACACACACAGTAAACACGTACACAGCTCGACAGTGAACACACTACCTCAGTGAACTTGAGTAAGGTGAGGATATCTATCTAGAAACGTTAGTAAAGTGTAGAGAGTGACGTCAAAGCGAAATATCTTTAAAAAAAAGTCACGTATCACGGGTTCCCGAGTGGTGCGACAGAACAGTGTTCACCACACATGGCTGTAGCGTCGCGGGGTTTTAAACTGGCGATCTCCCAACAATGCCACAGCCATCCTCAGAGATTCTAGCCAATCGTAGGCATCTGTGAGCTCATGTATGTGTTACGCTGCCCTGTGAAAAGATGTCGTGGGTGGCTTCACGTGTCTTGGACGAAGCACATGTTAGCCTTCACCCTCCCCGGTTGGTAGTTGCCAACACAAATGGCACAGACCAATCAATCAGGCTGAGTGACATTATGGTTTTAATGCATTTTTGTGGTGGTGTAGACTGTAATTATACATAACAGAGATGTATAGACAGCAGACAGACAGACAGAGATGTACAGACAGCAGACAGACAGACAGACAGAGATGTACAGACAGCAGACAGACAGACAGACAGAGATGTACAGACAGCAGACAGACAGAGATGTATAGACAGCAGACAGACAGAGATGTATAGACAGCAGACAAACAGACAGACAGACAGACAGAAATGTATAGACAGCAGACAGCAGACAGACAGAGATGTACAGACAGCAGACAGACAGATGTATAGATAGCAGATAGACAGAGATATATAGACAGCAGACAAACAGACAGACAGACAGACAGAGATGTATAGACAGCAGACAGACAGACAGAGATGTGTAGACAGCAGACAGACAGAGATGTATAAACAGCAGACAGAGATGTACAGACAGCAGACAGACAGAGATGTATAGACAGCAGACAAACAGACAGACAGACAGATGTATAGACAGCAGACAGACAGATATGTATAGACAGCAGACAGACATATGTATAGACAGCAGACAGACATAGACAGACAGCAGACAGACATATAGACAGACAGAGAGATGTATAGACAGCAGACAGACAGACAGACAGAGATGTGTAGACAGCAGACAGACATATAGACAGACAGACAGACAGACAGAGATGTATAGACAGCAGACAGACAGAGATGTGTAGACAGCATACAGTCAGATGTATAGACAGCAGACAGACATATAGACAGACAGCAGACAGACATATAGACAGACAGAGAGATGTATAGACAGCAGACAGACAGACAGACAGAGATGTGTAGACAGCAGACAGACATATAGATAGACAGACAGACAGACAGAGATGTATAGACAGCAGACAGACAGAAATACAGAGATGTGTAGACAGCATACAGACAGATGTATAGACAGCAGACAGAGATGTATAGACAGAAGACAGACATAGACATAATGCTAGACAATCAAACAGACAGAGATGTAGAGAGACAGATGGACAGAAAGACCTTTACACTGATGATCAGACAGATATTTCTCTCAGCCAATGAAAACACGGCGTGTGTGTTAGTACTGATTAACATGATTAACTTTTATCCATTTACACGTCACTCACGTGATGATCTTGTCTTTGCTCTTCTTGGGCGACTGTCTAATTTTCCTCTCCTCCACCAGAGGGCACTCTTTGTTCTGTTCCTCCTTCGTTTTCTCATCGTTGGTTTTCTCCGAGTCGCCGCTTCCAGTGATCTTGTTAGACGACTTAAAGGCATCCAGCGAGTCGTCAAAGTTATCCGGATTGAAATCGCATGATTTTGGGAGTGTCTGAGAGTTCTGGACTTTGTTTTTCCCTCCAAACGGGTCGAAATTGGGGTCATCCCATTGGCTCGGGTCAAAATTGTAGGACGTTTTGGGGAGAGGAATGTCGTCCACGTTTAGAGAAGTGTGTGTGTCGTTTTCTCCCACTGTCACTTTGGGCTTCTGTTTTTTAGACGTGGGTTTGGTTCGTTGTTTGGTTCCTGGTTTCTGAGACAGAGAGTTTCTGCACTTTCCATCGTTGTCTTGGAATTCGGATGTCTTTTCTAAACTGTGTGAATTTTCAGGAAGAGGAACATCGTCCACATCACATCCCTGTTCTGTTTCTACGGGTTTCTGATTTTTATCAGTTTCCGTTTTACTTCCTTGTTTCTGAGATCCAGCATCGTCTTCATCCTGAAGTTTTGTTTCCAGTTCCAAGGTGTACGATTTTTTGGGAAGAGGAATATCGTCCACGTTTACAGGGCTGGCTGTGACTGTTTCCACCGCTGTGGATTCAGGAATCAGAGGAGATTTCATCTTCGTAAATTCTGGAAGGAGGCTGCTACAGTCCAAACCATAGGCGTCTGGTTTTGGACAGCTGTCCTGGTTTGTAATTTTCGGCTCTGAGGTTATGTTGATGGACACCTGAACGTCCTCCTCTATAAACAGAGACGGAGAGAGATTTTATTTCCGAGCACTTTTTGGCAAAATATTCAAGCAGTATATCAATCTGCCAACTTTCATGACAACTGACCAATGACAAATCCCTGCTGCAACCTGATTGGTCAACAGCTCCAATGGTTTTCTAATGATCTAATTATCATTACGTTCCTAAACAAAACACGTGCACGAATGAGCACAACAATGTGACGTGAAATGAAACTTGATCAGACAAGAGATTGCAAAACAGTTATTTAATTGTTATAGCACCCCTAGTGGTAGAATGATTTTATTTATCATTACAGTGTTCCTCTGTGACATGTCTGGTGTCTGAAAAAATCATTACTTAACAAATAACAAATAATAAATAACAAATAACAAATAACAGGAGTTTAGTACCACCACCATTTTAGCATGATGCATTCTGGTTCTAAAATGACTAACACCATCAGAAAATAAACAGAATCCTAATATAGCATAATAAACAGTTAATCAATAGCAACGTTTTTGTATGTAATAGGGGATAAGGTAAAAAATGTATTAGTACACATATCACATATAAATAAAGATACCTTTCTTAACAAAAAGAAAGAACTAACAGTAACTCTTTATAATAACAGTACATGAATAATCATGCACTAATACCTGAATTAATACTTATTTAAATATTGAGAAGTAATGATGAGTTATTGAGCGTGTACTAATCATGAACTAAGTATTAATTCAGGTATTAGTGCATGATTATTCATGCACTGTTATTGTACTGTTATTGTAAAGTGTTCCCGACCTAACCCTAGATTTTGGCTAAAATTGTAAGTGAGTGCAAAAGTTTGCACACCCTTAGAACAATGGTAAGTTATAGCAACAGGACGTTTAATGTGTCAAGCTTCGCAGACGTCCTTCTTTATCACTTGTACTGTAAGTAAAACTGTCAAACTGTTAAGGCATTAACAGCAAGAACAAATGATGATAAAAACAACAAGTTTAGAA
This sequence comes from Stegophilus panzeri, assembly GCA_024331685.1. Lineage (NCBI taxonomy): Eukaryota > Metazoa > Chordata > Actinopteri > Siluriformes > Trichomycteridae > Stegophilus > Stegophilus panzeri. The sequence continues at coordinate 5,388,993 of JANDJT010000060.1, forward strand.
GTTTGCATCTCCCTTTTTTTAATGTGTTACTCAATTTGCCTCCAATTTTGTTGTGCACTGCTGAGCAGATTTTGAATCCTCTCAACTGTAATATCAGGTCCGAAGCCAAAATCTTCGTCTTCAAATTTTTTTCTATTGATTTTGCCAATAATGATTGCTGTCCTGTTGCACCCACATTTCATTTTTAACATGAGGTAATTCTAGTTTTTGCAGCCAAACTGGGAAATAGTGGGGGTTTCCATTCAAACGGAAATTCTGCCTTTAGCTGTATTTTAAGTCGGACATACTTTTATTTCTTTTTGTTTACAATTATGTTCAAATTAAGTTCAAATAATTTTGTGAGTGCCGAGTATAAGGGCGTCTGCTATATACAGTAATGTGAATGTAAAACATACGTTTAAAAGGAATATCCTGAAATCTCATAACTTTATAACAAGTGTAAATCTTCAGAAGGCACTTTGTTTCATTCTCTTTGGTCATGTTTTTTGGTCAAATATTTAGAACCTCCCCGAGGTTTATTCTATTGAGATGGGGCCTGTTCCCATTTTTGGATTCTGGGAAAATTTTAATCATTTTCAAACACAGAAAATTATTACAATACACAGGCCATTTTATTTTGCAAGATATTATATATTTAAAAAAAAAACACCTTGATTTTGTGGTGTTTTCCTCAAAGATCAAAGTCAAAATTGAACGTATAAGCTTAATAAAATCGAAGAGCTCCACAAGTCTTTCTCTCTCTCACACCACGCACAGTCAAGAGCACGCCTAAACATCTTCATGTAAATAAAGAATCGTTAACAGTCTTTGTAAGAATCCACCCTGTTATGTAGGTCAGCTGCGGTGTCAGAGTTCTTAGAGGAAGTGTATTGTTAAAGCAGCAGAACAGACTTCCTCTGTGTTTAAGAGAGGAAACAAATCACTCAGGACGCTCAGGCTTTAACAATGGCCTCCTTTTTCTCTCTAGCCTTTAAAAACACATCAGCACCACAACCAAATACATCACCACACTGAAACACACCCCAAGCACACTGAATTCTGGGAAGCTATTTTTAGCAACCGAGCACGATAAACGTCTCTTCGTCCAGTTGAGACAGGAATAAGAACGAGAACTCACAGCACACAAAGAGAATTTTACACAAATCAGTTCAAACGACTTTCTTAATGGAGCGTTACTCCATATTACTTCACATCGCTGTTTAATACTTGATTCTCAATTGGCTGACAGACTTTCTGAGGTGTGCAAGTATTTTTCAGTACATGCACAGCTAAAGTAGTTCCAGTCAGGTCTTGACCGCATTACAGTTCCATATCACTTCGCCGAGTTAACTGTAAAAACAGAAAAGTTAGCCTAGCGTCCAACGCAGCACACACATTTAACAACAAACAAAATGACAGAAAATTGCGATTTTCTGGAAATATTTAAGGAATAATTGATGACAGGACGTTGAATTATTAGAAAAATAACGTGCACCTGAGGCAGTAATGCAGCCACGACGCGAAGCCGAGGCTTGAGCCATTGATATGTAGTTATTGGAGAGAAAGAGAGAGAGAGAAAGAGAGAGAGAGAAAAGAAAGAGAGGGCAAGAGAGCACGTGTGCTTACAGTAATGAGACAGAAAAGACGGTGAACAAATGTCAATATTTATTTATTTATTCGTTGTATTTTCTGCAGTAATAAAAAATTTAAAACCCTGTGAACAAGTAGGCGTATCGATAGTTGTTTATTTGTTTGTTCTATTTTTATATTATCAGCATGAAACGAAAAGAAAAAAAGTGAACTCTCTCTCTCTCTCTCTCTCTCTCTCTCTCTATCTCTCTCTCTCTCCCTCCAATAACTGCATATCAATGGCTCAGGCCTCCGTTACTAGCTCTAAAATGACGTTCTGGAATTGGCGTGAGATGGGATGCGTAATAAATTCGTTCCACACACAAAAAAGCATTTTAAAGGTAAAAACCTGAATGATGTCTTGAAATAAAACATCTGAACAAAGTTCAGAAAGTTCTCTCCTTTCATTGTAAAGTGGGCGGGGCTAACCTTGAGCAAACTTACATAAGATTTAGCTTCAGAAATCATGACGCTGATGTCGTTAATATTTGAATTCACAGTCTGTAGCTATGTTTCCATCCAAGTTGCGAATTTAACTTATGCGAAACATTGGAATATCACATAAAACATTTGCGAATAATGCTTTATGCGATACATCCGTTTACATCCTAATTGTTCGAGATAACAAAATCATCACTTCCGGGGAAACTGGCACAAAGAATCCATAAAAATGGAAGCTGTTGCAATCAGGGAAGGCACTGAGGTTATTTTCTCCAATATAATCAATCACTATAAGAACTCCACCATTAAAAATTATCCACCTCAATAGCGTACATATGGAGTTTTTTAGGCACATTTTGGAGATTTTATTCGCATCTGGTGTTTCCATCCAGCGTTTTTATGCAATATCCCAAAATTTGCAGAAAAATACGTGGATGGAAACATAACTTGAGTGATCCAGCAAATGAAAGCAACGTACAAGCTGAGAGAGAGCATTATCGGAATATTCAGTAATACTTTCAACGGTTTCTAACAAGATGAGGTTGCAATGTTACAAATATAACGTTACTGCAACCTTAAACGTGTGCTGAAATAATGCTGTTGCTCACACAATGTTCTGAATGGAAATGTCGGTGTTAAACGTCCTACACCTAAACATCTGTAGATATGTTGTGGGAATATTTATGAACATTATGTAAAAATAAGGTCGTCAGAAATCCCAGACATTTTGACAGTGAATGTTCTAGAAAGAAAAAAAGTCCTAAAAGCTGTAAAGCTTCTGCTGGAAGAGCTAGCTAGCAAGAGCAATCTAGCAAGTAAAAGTTAAGCTAGCAAGTAAAAGGCAAACCAGCTTTGTGAAAGCTAGTCAAAGTTAGTAACTTACAACAGAAGCTGACACAGCAAGTGAAAACTAACTAGCAAGAGAAATGAACCAACCAAACAAAAATGAACTAATAAACAAAAGCAAAGCACTTGCATGGGTTGGTGTTTTTCCTTTAAGTTCTCTATAAGTGTACTCTGTGCTGACTCTGTGCTGCTTTATAGTAGCTCTGCTTTCGCTTTGAACTTTTATGAGCGTTTAAAGAAGCTTAATAACATGCTAGCAAAAGCCATCTGTGTCCAATCACACTGCTGCAGATTTACTGCTCATGGCCACGTGTCAAACACACGCAGATGGAGTCTGGTAGGGTCTATCTTCAGGTGATTTGCACACTCACCACTGTTGCTAAGGCAACAACAGAGAGAAGATAGAGAAGATAGCTCTGTGTGTGTTTGTGTGTGAGATTTATTATTATTATTATTTTTTATATATATATATAAAATCTATGCAAAAAAATATATATCTTTGAGGAAAGAGTGTTGTCCTTTACCTGTGATGTGTGTTGTGGGTGGAGCCAGTGGTTGATGGACAGGTGACTCCGTCTCAGGTGTCTCGAAGTGACCCTCTGAATCCGAGCTAAACAAAAAAAACAATAAAAATAAATACATTTCAATTCACACATATCAAGGTGTTCACCAGGAGTGACAGTTAGTGAGGTCATTTCTTCTTCACTGCGAATGACAGGCACGGAGGCCACACCTACTTTAATACGAATGATGGGCACAGAGGCCACAACTCATTTAACAGTACTGACAGGCATAGAGGCCACACCTCCTTCGCTAGGCGTGACAGGCACACTGGCCACGCCTCCTTCACTAGGCGTGACAGGCACACAGGCCACGCTACTCTGAAGAGCAAGAGCTTCCTAGGCACACACTCACACACCCACAGAGAAAATGATGACAGGTCTGTGTTTCTGACCTTCTGTGAGTCAGACATGGAACTGAGTCACACTGTGTGTGTGTGTGTGTGTGTGTGTGTGTGTGTGTTTTTTCCTTTCTGTTTAATGAAGTGCTCTCTGCACTTATGTTTGTCAGTGTTAAAAGCCACAGTCATTCCAGGATTGTGGAAAGAAAAGAAAATTAAAAGAGAAAAACAAAGGAAAGGAGAAGAGAAATAGAGAAAGTCTTCAGAAAGGAATGTTAACACAAAGACAGGATGTAGACAGCAGAGCAGTCACTAAACTGCCAAACCACAGCTGCTCTTCTCCTTATCCACACACACATACACACACATACACACACATACACACACATACACACACATACACACACACACTTTTTCATTTTTGTCTGGTGAAAAAGGCCATCACTTGTATGAGAAAGGATGCAGGACACAGAAGGAATCTGCTTCAGGTGGCAGGTCCCGTCACTTTGTACCGAGTTTTTCCTGAAAAATTACCTGCGCAATCATACAAACCCAAACCAATAAAAAATATGAAGGCGGGGCTACAGACATTTCCTGCTGTAAAAAAGCAAAATAGAGGAACTGCTTAGAATTAAGTAGCACTGACACCAGACTATTGCTTCCTTGATATTTTTTTCTATTTCTGAGCCTTTTACTTTAAAATGTTTTAATTCTTCTGGATTAATCTGGATAATCTCGATTTGTAACAATTTGTAATTCTGTAACCAAACAGCAGGGTTTCTTCAACAGCTGCACGTTTCCATATCGAAAGCAGATGTCCCGATGTCATGTACCATTTAAGTATGGATGTCCATATTTACCCGTGTGTGATACTGTAGTATCGCTGTTTTCATGTGTAAGGGGAAAACGTACATTTTTGAAAATGCAAACATCACAGCGCCAACCTGCGTGTGCCTGCTGCAGTTTTATACGTGTTAGGGATATGCGAGGACACTGTTTATAATGGCTGTAGACAAGGTTGTTACTGATTTGTTATAGGTTGTTATAGATTGCTACAGGTTGCTTATATCTTGCTACAGGTTGTCACAAGTGGTTACAGGATGTTACAGGTTACTATTGGTAGATACTGATTGTTACTTCTTGTCACAGGTTGTGACAGGTTGCTACAGATTGTTACAGGTAGCGACAGATTGTTACGGGTTGCTACGGGTTGTCACGGGGTGCTACGGGTTGCTACATATTGTTATGGGTTGTTACATGTTGCTACACGTTGTTACAGATTGTTATAGATTTTTACAGGTTGCTAAGGGTTGCTACATGTTGCTACAGGTTGTTACAGTTTGCTACGGGTTGCTACGGGTTGTTACGGGTTGTTACGGGTTGCTACGGGTTGCTACGGGTTGCTACATGTTGCTACAGGTTGCTACAAATTGTTACAGGCTGCTACAGGTTGTTACAGGGCTGTTATGGGTTGCTATGGGTTGTCACAGGTTGCTACATTTTGCTACAGGTTGTTATGGGTTGCTACGCTTTGCTACAGGTTGTTATGGGTTGCTACAGATTGTTACAAGTTGCTACAGATTGTCACGGTTGTTACGGGTTGCTACAGCTTGCTACGGGTTGTCACAGGTTGCTACAGTTTGCTACAGGTTGTTACGGGTTGATACAGGTCGTTACTGGTTGATACAGGTTGTTACGGTTTGCTACAGGTTGTTACGGGTTGCTACAGGTTGTTACGAGTTGTTACGAGTTACGAGTTGTTCCAGCCTTGTTACAGGTTGTTACGGATTGCTACAGGTTGTTACAGATTGTTACTGGCAGGACAAACCGCAGAGATTTTGGATAAGATTTAGCTCTTGTTAACCTTAAGCAGTAGTTCCTCCTCCTTGTCAGTCCTCACATATGAATCCTTGTGTTCATCATTGTTTTGTTTTAAAACTCGGCTGGTGTTTTTCTGCACTTCGCCTTCTCGCTCAATACCCATGCTCTTAAGGTGTTTGACATAACATCATGAAGTACTATCGCCACCTACAGGGCTGGCATGCTCATGTTTTGCGTTTTCATGTAGATGAGATACATTTTCGAAAATCCTGTTCACATGTGTGTGGACAAGGCCTTAGACTGACCTGTGTGTAAACACAGCTAATGTACTTGAATCAGACCATAAACAGAACTAAATATATACTTGTTTTACATAAACCATCTTTGTAAACATCTCAGTTTAATGGGGTTTTGAGAAAATCGCTAATTTGTACATGTAAACACTGCTACAAAGTTGTTACCTCAGACTGTCTCATAGCTGTTAACTTAGCTCAATATAAACAATCCTGATGGAAACAGAGGCCCCCCCCACCACCACCACCACCACCACTAACACCACAAAGTATCCTCCTGATGGCAGGTGTGGGTGTGGGTGTGTGTGTTTGTGTGTGTGTATATGCATGTGCAGGTGGAAGAACAGAAAGAGTTAAACCTTTCCAGCCTGAATGCCTGTTGATCTGTAGTCATGCTGTCATGAGAGACGACTTGCCTGAAGCTCTGAGATCTCTCCTCTTCCTCATCATCTTCTTCGTCTATCTCTCCGTTTTGGACGTCGTTCTCCTCTAGCTCGTCTTCTCCTGTTCCTTTCATGGCAGACCAGGTCCATTTGGCCCACTGCATGGGTGACAGCCACGACATCTCTTCTTGAAAAGACGCACACACACGCCTTCACTGATCTGCAGCCGAGCTCGTCTCTCCCTCTCTCTCTCTCTCTTTCTCTTTTTTCTCGGTGTAGCCTCCTAGGTCCTCGGGTCGCCTTTCATTGCGTTTTCTTGCTTCTTAAAATTTCCGACCTCTCATTTTAAGCTTGCACACCCTGTGTTTCTCTCTCTCTCTTTATCTCTCTCTCTCTCTCTCTCTCTCTCTCTCTCTCTCTCTTTCTTGAGATGTTTTTCTCCAGCAGCAGGAAACTTCACGTGGCACTCGAGTCACGTTTCATGCCACTTTCTTCTTCTCAAGATGTTTGTTTTCTTTTTTTTATATGTCAAGCCCTTTCTCTCTCTCTCTCTCTCTCTCTCTCACACACACACACACTTGTTCTATCTCTTTAATTCTAACACATTCTCTTGTTTTCTTTATCTTCTGAAAGACGTCGAAACTCTTTAGGCTGCTAGTTCTCCACAGACGGTTACAGCTTCTTCCTCTTTTTCTGTCAGCTTCCTCGATCTGTGTGTCTCTCTCTCTCTCTCTCTCTCTCTCTCTCTCTCTGTTCTCGAAACTCGGAATACCACAGCACTGATCAGCTGTCTCACTCTCCCTCCCTCCCGCTTTCCCCTCTAGGGTTGGATTGAACTAT
>JANDJT010000060.1:5396136-5407414 GCA_024331685.1 Stegophilus panzeri
GGGGGGGGGGGGGGGGGGGGAGGGCGAGAGAGAGAGAGAGAGAGAGAGAGAGAGAGAGAGAAGAGACCAGAGATTTTCCGTTCAAACGGTTTGAAAAAAAAAGCTATTTTTTTTCAGCCTGGTTGGTTTAGCAGCCCACCCCCAATTTCCTCATCATGAATGGTATGGTCCTAGTCAGGCAGGCCTTGGCCAGTGTCAATCAAAATGCAAAAGAGGGGGATGCAACACAGCGTGAGAAAGTGTGTGTCAGATATACAGACCGAGAGAATGTGAGAGAGACTTTATTTGTGTGTGTGTGTGTGTGTGTGTGTGTGTGTGTGTGTGTGTGTGTGTGTGTGTGTGTCCATGGTTACGGCATAGAGGCTGTGGAATGCAAATCCTCCTCACTGGGTTCCCCATTAACCATCTCCAATCCTGAACACACACACACACACACACACACACACACACACACACACAAGTACCTGTTCGGCATGCCTTTTAGTGCTCTGCCTGAGGCAATCTCTGTTCTCATCTAGCCAACGACTTCACAACCCCCGCCCAGGGTTGTGTGAGCACTTTCCCATACATATGCCCCCATTTCCCATCATCCACGGTGACAAAACACCATGCAAAGTGCACAGACAAGGAAATGTTTAGGACCAAGAGCACTTAATGGAGTTCAAGAGCCTTAAAAATACCTTAAAGGAGTGTGGGAACAAGGGAAGTTAAATGGGGTTTATAGACAAAGCTTGGTAGTAAGAAGACCAAGAAAATGTCATTTGGTGAAGAAAACAGTAATCCTTATGGAGTTTAGGAATAAAACAATTAAGGAAGTGCTGTTATAAGAATCGATGATGTATGGTGACCGACAGCCAACAAGAACAGCATGTTATACTTTTTATCCGTTTATTGTTATTGTTTAATGTCCGTTAAGCAAATTCCTGTTATCACTTATGTTATAGCAGTTGTAAACAGCCATTCCCTCACCAGCCTCTCTTTTTATCTTGAAATTAATAAGACATCTATCTATTTATTACTATCCATCCATTCCATTTTCTGTACCGTTTATCCTATACGGGGTCACAGGGAGCCTGGAGCCTATCCCAGGGAACTTGGGGCACAAGGCGGGGGACACACTGGACAGGGTGCCCACCCATCTCAGGGCACAATCACACACACATTCACACACTATGGACAATTTAGGGATGCCAATCAGCCTACAATGCACGTCTCTGGACTGTGGGAGGAAACCGGAGTACCTGGAGGAAACCCTGGAAGCACAGGAAGAACATGCAAAGGCTGCACACACACAGCAGAGGCGGGAATTGAACCCCCCGACTCCGGAGGTGCAAGGCAAACATATTAACCACTAAGCCACCATACCCCCTTCTTATATTACTAAGAAACCATAAGTCTTGAAAACAAAGTTACAACCTTTCCTCTGACTGTTACAAAGCACCAACATTGGAGACTCCTTACAAAAATGCTATCTAAATGTCTCCTCATGGAAAAACTTCACAATATTAATGATTAAACATGTTTGTAATCCATTTTTAATCCAAAACACCTGCATCATAGTGTAAAACCCATTGTACATGTACTTCCCATAATTCTGTTCATGAAGGTGTGAAAACCTTTGCCCATTTTTTCTGATTAACATTAGTAAAATAAGAACTGAGTTCATGCTTTTACCACAGGAAGGTAAACACACAACACATTCATCATTCAAGTACTTAAGGTCAGAAGAATAATGTTGCCTAGCAACTGAGAAATACCATATGAACTGCTAGCAGTACGCTAGCAAGTTAGCTAGCAACCTAGCAAACCATTAAGCAGTTTAAATGAGCAGTGTGAAGGCACAGAGAAAGTTGAAACAAGACAGAACAAGTCAAGAATAATAACATTTCCCTCAGATGTGTTGATAAATCACAAGGAAAAGACTCCATATAACTATAATAACAACTTAATTACACTTAGCATCGACTGCTAACTGATTTCAGCTCTGTCCGAACCACTATAACAGTTAGAAAGTTTTGTCATTTGAATTATACCACAAAAGTGAGCAGAATTTTATATGGAAAATTCTAGCAAACAGAGTGAATAGACAACTCTATCTGAACAATCATTTTGGTTACATTAAGCATGGCTAACATCACCTAACAGTTAGATAGCTATGTTTCCCAGCAGACTCTTTATTAACTAGCTAACCATAACGTATAAAAGGTCTGGAAATGACTGTAATATGAAAATGTCATGTTTTTTGCTTATAACTGAGGAATTATGACCGAGAACAATACAGCATCTCTGTTCTGTCAGAAACACAGCAGACTACATTCTCCAGCACGAATAAACATGCTAAAAATAACGCACGTGTGTTTTGGTGGCTGTTGCTATGCACAGCATCACAAACAACCCCATCACACACGGAACACTGACATGCTGAGTCTCTCATGAGCACTCAGATGGGTCAAACGGGAAAATAGATCATTGCCACTAGCTTTGTGTGCTTATGTAACGGTGCGTCATCAGCTGAGTGCAGTTGAGCAGTGGAGCGCCAGAAGCTGACAAGATTTTATACTCTGGGAAATGTTGGATGATAATGCCCTGTATCATGCTGGGGTTTGTTTTTTTTATGTGATTTTTGAAGCAGACGTGTTTCAGTTTCAGATATTTGGAAGGATCTCAGTGGATGGCCACCATTAGTTGGTTTTAATGCAAATTGGAAATGTGTGTGTGTGTGTGTGTGGGTGTGTGGGTGTGTGGGTGTGTGTGAGCACATTCTCGGAGAAATTAACCCTGGTTAAGCTGATATTACCCAATTAACTGACAAATGACAGTGTCTAGACTGGAAGTGATGTGACGTAGCGAGTGTGTAAGCCTGCTGTGGCTTGATATCAATTAGCCAATGCATCATATTATTTCCTAGACTGTTTAACACTTACATTTGGGAAATAGGGAGCTGACTCCTACTAAGCTCCCTACCGTGTGCCAAATGGCACTACAAAGGGGGCAGCATTATTTTATACCCTCTTGGTGTTTTTATAATCAGAGTAGAGACAATACTTCTAAATAAATGACTCCCAATTGAACTTAGAGTGCACTACAAAGTGCACTTATACAGTATATAAGAAGTATGAAGCTGAATCCCAAATAACTCCCTTGTACATACCGTGCAAGTAGAACTCATTATATTATTCCCTAGGTAGTTTATAGCTTGATGGTCCAGCTTCCTATAAAATAAATATATACATAGTGCACTACATAGAGAGTAGGAGCCATTATTTCATAACCTTTGTAGTGCATGTATACAGAAAGTGAATTAGAAGTTAGAAATGATTCCTAACAGCCCACTGAACTGAAAAATGGTAGAAATGGTTTCTGTGTAGTGCATTTACGTAGGAAGTAGTGACCTAAATCCTAAATGGCTCCATATTGGATATATAATGCACTACAATTGGTGTAAATATCTCCATTCATATCCTATATAGTGCACTTATATATGAAAAGAGAGCAGAATCCGAAATGCCTATACAGTATATTGGATATATAACTCCCTAGATTAGGAGTAGAACTCATGCCATGCCTTATCTAATGCACTTATATGGGTAATAAAGATCTGAATATTAATTAGCCCTATATAGTATATTTTTTATATATCGCACAGAAAAGTAAGTTATTATTTCAAGTCTTATGTAGTGCACTCTATTCCTACTGGATATATAATGGACAACATAAGGTGTAGTAGCCACTAACTTTTTAGTGCAGTAACAGATGAATCCTAAATTCTTCTCAGGTAAACATGTAGTGCACTACATAGCAGTCCCTCCATAATTTTGCGATCGAAAAATCGAGCAAACTCTGCAATATTCTGGGGAGCTTGCGATTTTTAAAAATTACCGCAGATTTTGGTCAAGACGCGTCATGTGACGTCATCTCAACGCACATTCAGCTGAAGCCCTCTTCGATTCACGTGCGTCGAACATGAGTACAGCTAAAAGGTCTTTTACCAACAAACCTCAGTCCGAAAATATCTTACAAAACAATTTCTTCCAATTGCAATTTCGCCAATTCAAGAAGTTTTCCAAAAAAAAAAAAGCAAAAAAAAAAAAGGCAAAAAAAAACAAACAAAAAAAAACCAAAAAAAAACTCCGCAAGTTGCATCGCAAATTTTTTAAAAAGCTAAGCAAAATCCAAAATCAAGCATTTTTGCCGTAACGGTCACACAAAAAAAAAAAAAACCTCTGCAAAAACCTGTACAGACTGACATACAGTAGGAAGTAAAAGCTTTATTTCATACTCATTTTTCATTCAATAAGACTCCATTTTGGGCACATACAGTAGTAGACTAGTTAGGGTGTAGTAGTTTTTTCCGCTTATGAAACTCCACTTAATCTTATGCTGAATGTACTCTATCAGCTAAGACGTGTTTGGTGTGTAAGCTTTGCTTCTTTTGTTTTGCACCGAAGGCTATGAGACTAACACTTAGTATGGGCTTAGCTACCAGCTTAGCATAGACTGCAGGTGTAAATTATCACACACTTGCATCCGAAGGCATCGTACAGCTCAGTAATACAATAAAACAATAAAAAAGTTTTAAAAAAGCAGAATGATTCATTTGACAAAAATTATATATAAACTCTATCATCAAACCCTAAAAGCCACACCTCCTATCCGAATCTGACTCCCACAGTGAGTGATATCAAACTATGTACTGAGATATCGTATAACGTATTGTATAAAGGCACATGAAGCAGAAACGAGGCTGAAGGAAATGTGTTTTGAATTTGAGGACAGTTTATGAGGTTTGTTCTTTTCCAGAAGGCCACACAGACCCTCCGGGAGCTTATTTTTTTATGTTTAATTTTCCTTTTTAACTGTGAAGGACGCGAGGCTGAGATTCCACTCTAGCGGCTGAGCAGAACCGCATGAACACGGGTCAGATTTCAAACGGTTTGGACGAGAGCCACAACAGGAGCCAGGGGCAGGGGAATTGAAGAAAAAAAAAAAAAAGGAAAGGAGACCCCAGAGAAAAAAGGCATGTGTGTGTGTGTGTGTGTGTGTGTGTGTGTGTGTGTGTAAGAGCAAGAGAGAGAGAGAGAGAGAGAGAGAGAGAGAGAGAGACGACTATTTCTTTCTTTTTATTTTCTTTAAACACCCTGAGTTTTAGTATCCTCCTGTGCCACAGTACAGAACACAATAACACATCTCCGAGAGTTTGTCCGGCTGTGCTCCAAATCAAGTCTTAGCTTCAAGCGTTTATGTGCTGAGCGCTGCGCAGAGGAAATAAGAAGGAGCTGGTCCAGGAAAAAATGCTGAGGCCGGTGTGTGTGACCTGCTAATTACAGAGTAGAGAATTTTACTGGTGCTCCAAAACTGATTCCACTCAGCCACAAACAGAAACGCCCTGCCCTGGTTCAACCAGATGTGGTGGGGTTTGGCTCAGTTAGTTATAGTCTGACCTTTTCTGACTTGGCCCTAGATTGGATTTTTTTATTTTTATTATTATTAATTTCACTCCCTCTGGCCTGGTTTGGGCTGGTTTGCCTTGAGTCAGTATGTTTTGGAACCAATTTATCATGGTTCATTTTTAGCCAAGGTTAACATTGTAGGATCAGTTTTTGTTTGGTTGGTTGGTTTGGTGTCATTTGAGCAGATTTAGCTCGGTTCCTTGATATTTTGGGTTTGTTTATAATTCAAAATGTCTTTTGTCTGAGTTTTCCCTGATTTATTTTGGTTTCATTCGATTTGTCATGGCTTGGACATTTTCAGCCAATTAATTTTTCCCCCAGCCAATTAATTTTATTTATATAGTTGTTTGTTTGTTAGTCTGGTTTTACTTAGCCTTTAGTTAGTTTAGTTTTTTTTCTTTTTGGTTGAATTTGGCCTGGTTTCTTCCTTTTGGGCTGAATTTGGCCTGGTTTCTTCCTTTTGGGCTGAATTTGGCCTGGTTTCTTCCTTTTGGGCTGAATTTGGTGTTTATTATATTGTTTTGGCTCAGTTTGGCCTAGTTTGTCATACTTTTTGGCTCTTTTTGGTTTAGTTCAGTTAGGTCCAACTTAGCAAAATTCTTTCTCAGTTTATCTGTCACGGGAGTGAAATGGAATAGAAAAGAAGGCGAAAGGTGAAAATGTGAGGAATCTCAAAAAGCCACAGCAGGGTGTGTACAGTCTGACACTAATTTACAGAAACAGGCCTCTAATGAGGGTTAGGTAGAGAGATGAGATAGAAAATGACCAGCTTGAAGTTCCTGAAATTGGCTAATAAGTAGTTAGAGCATGAGATAATGCACTTCATAAATCAGCTCCCTCTGCTACAGCCTGACAGAGGAAACAGAGACACTGACTAGATATGAATTTCAGCATTTGAGAGCCTTAAAATTTTATAGCAGATAAATGAACTAGATGTGAATTCCTGCGTTTCCAACCATTCATATGGCTTCCTGTAGATGTTCAACTACAGACTGTGATTATTCTGCATTATATTCACTCACTTGAGAAAACCGAATCTCTAGTTAAACGTCAATTAAGTGACAACTAATGTGACAATACTTATTTGTTTTCAAATGAAATATGAAAATGGAGCTTACGACTGCATCTACTCTAAATCTGACTCACAAATTCAGCTAATAAGGTTTAGGAAAACATGAAACACTTAATCTGTAGCAACAGGACTGGCCTCACCCTTCCAATTCCTCAGTAAAAGTTCCTCATGAATAGGTTTTATGAGGACGCCTAAACTGAGTTATCTCCAGGTGGATTCTACAGCTACATAAATAGGGTGCAAAAACTTTTGCTCACATACAAGAAAACCTGTTTAAAAACGAGCTAAACCTGAGTTCTCAGACTGTTAACACGTGAATGGTTGCTTCTGTTTGTGTATATAAAATTGAAAAGGAGCAGAAATCAGTATAAGCTCCTCTGGGAGGGTAAAGTAGGGCGAGTCTAGGTCACAGGAAGCTCTACAGTGGGGGAATAACGGACGGAAAACAGACCTGACTGAAACAGAAAGAACAGGAAGTGAGCAAGTTAGCCAAAAAGTGCTCAGGGAGCCACAAATAGCAGCACTGGGGACAAATGTGTGAGTCAGACAGGACTGATGCCCCCAAAACTCACGCGCACACACACACACACGCTATGAACCCTGTCTCACTCTCAGTAGAAATCATTCCATCGACTCGGAGCAAAAACAAAGGTTCTTTCAGGAAACATTAAAGAGGAAACACCAACATCGTTGTTTTGATAAAAATATAGGCTAACAAAATGCAGAATAAGGCTCCTTCCTAAACACTAGAACTCCTGCCAATCGACTATTTTAAGGATCCGCTGCAAAACTTCTAGATAGTGTTATACTTCTAGATGTTATGCCTGGATTTTGAATGTTCTCCCTGTCCTTTGGGGGTTTCCTCCGGGTACTCAGGTTTCCTCCCCTAGTCCAAAGGCATGCACTGTAGGCTGACTGGCATTTCCAAATTGTCCATAGTGTGTGAATGGGTGTGTGAATGTGTGCGAGATTGTGCCCTGCGATGGGTTGGCACCCCGTCCAGGGTGTCCCCTGCCTTGTGCCCCGAGTTCCCTGGGATAGACTCCAGGCTCCCCGAAACCCTGTGTAGGATAAGCAGTACAGAAAATGGATGGATGGATAGTTGTTATATCTTGTTTGGCTTTCATTCATTCAGATGTACTCACGACTATTCCCTACACCCTCTGAACACTCCATACTTCACCAGCTACACATACTCTCGTCACAGTACGTTGTTTCAGGTACTGCGTCAAGTGGCTGTCTAAATTGCAAGACAAAAAAGTCAGAATTTTGAGCCGTAATGTCGCAATTAACTTTTTCTTTTTTTTTTTCTTCTCCATGGCGGAAAAGTCGAAAATAATTTATGAACGGGTGGTCTATGCGTTTAAAAAAAAAAAAAAAAAAAAAAAAAAAAAAAAAAAAACCATCCATCAGATTCATTTAGGAGCTGCTGTTCACTAAATCTGATTTGGTCAAATTACAGACATAAACAAACAACAGCACAAGTTACGAGGCAGCAATATAAACATGAAGCCAACACTAAAGCGCTTATCTACCACAGCACGACTTCCAGCTGTTTTATTCATTTCGGATACTATTTAATAGGAATAAATCTATCGTTTCTTCTATTCATAAGTTTGCCGGTTGCTGCGTTGGACAGATGTTCCCTGTTCCCCAAATAAAACCAGCAGATAGATCAAATCTCATAGATCAAAAGGAGAGACATTTATTCTTTCTCAGCAGCACAGCAGCAGTGAGTAATCACTTCAGGAACACTCACTGATACAATCAGTCATATAAAAACAATGATTCAAGTAATAACATAGGGAAGCACAATTCTCCAACAGCTGTGGAGCTTCTCCTGTGACATCACTAACTGAGCTCTGTAGCCCCGCCCTCAAATCGGTTTTAAGTAGAGTTACTGAGACACTCGCTGTTTTAAATAGAAACGTGACTTATGCACCGTGTTAACAAAGCCAATCCAAATACCAGTTTATACCAGTCAGAATCAGCTGCTCCAGAGGAATTTATTATTTAAATATTATGTTTTTGAATTGAAGATGTTTCATAATTCAGTATTTGTTTGGGGAGGGGGGAGGAGTCAGTTTTTGAAAAACTGAAGATCACTTTTAATTAATCATGTTACCAGAGTGTGTAAATACGTGTCACATCACATCACACCCTGAAGATCTCTCTCTTTCACACACACACACACACACACACACACACATGTTCTAAATTTCTAATAAAACAATCCGACTGTTGACATGGTAACTGGAGTACAGTACTGTTGTCATGGAAACCAGGGCATCAGCATGTTTTTATGCATTCATAATTGCATAACTATTATAATCTCACCAGGGACGTGTCCCAAACCACACACCCTACTTACAATATAGGACACATATACCATCATAAACACTTCTGTATCATTGGTGCAGTGTAGATTTGTCCCAAACTACACAGAATACACCCTCTGCATTATACATAGGCCGCTCAAACACCATCACAGACACACCATCATCATCAGTCCACTATGGACATGTCCCCAACCACCAGCATAATCCGCATCATCACCCCAGCAAATAAGGGAGGTCCCCCGGATGTCGCGAACGTCCACTTAAGTCCGCATTTGGTACGGTTTATAACGTTCGCTGGTGGATGTTCCGAGGATGTCAGAGTCATAACGTAAGGTATAACATTACTGAATGTATTCATTTCAGCGAAAGTCCCCCAAGCTTCCTGGATGGCCGCTGGACGTCCTGTGAACGTCCCCTTCAACGTCCGTAGGACCCTACACATGGACATTCGAGGGACATTCGTAGAGGCCATTTAGGGGACGTCCTGGGGACCTTTTTTTGTCAGCTGGGACTCACCATCACCAATCCACTCTGCCCATGAGTCCTATTCAGGCCCCATCACCAATACCTTACTATTAAAAGTCCACTATGGATGTGTCCCAAATGACTATACCTTCACACTATATCGGCCTTGTGTTTATACAGTGTATTTCTGTTTTATTATTTCTGAGTAATTTATGTAGAATCAATATTTTAATAGAAGAAATTATGTAAACAAAGATATGGAAGATAAGTCTGCACTGTGACTCACCACGACATCGCAGTGTCTTCATTACCACATGCTCATGGTGCTATCTAGTGGTCAAATAAGCAAACAGCACCAAAGAAAACGGGATAAAAACATTCAGTCCACAGTACCTAAGCAGAGATTGCCAAACGCCACAGGAACTTATGGTTTGATGATCTATTGATATTTTCGAATATAGAAACAATTCAGCCAGAATGCCCCACTTACACTATGTCAGACAATATATTCTAGTAATAAATAATAAATAAAGGGAGATTGTTTTACCATTAAGATTAACAGAGTTTGTGAGGTAGTCAGATTTTTTTTTTTCCACAGAGGATCAAGGTGTGCATGAAGGGCGCAGACCATAATTTCAATTCAGATCAATGCAGAGGGTGCTGAGGACCACTCACACAACCCCAGCTATCCAACACATTCCTTGTTCTCCCTTCGCCCATCAGGAAGACGGTCCAGAACTATCAGCACTCGGACCATGAGATTCAGAGACGGTTTCTACCCTCAAGCCACCAGGAGGTTCAATAACCAGAGTAGGAATATTTCAAACACAAACATTAATTGCTACTCTACTGCACTATTGGACACTTTAACATTGCACATGCTACTTCTGTGCACACGACAATAAAGAGCTTGGACTTTGACAGTACTGTGCACCTACACTGTCTATGGCTCTAATATATAAACCCAGGATCCATAACAGAGCAGAGAAGGAAGTAAAAAGAGCATTCGTTTTATTTGATGATGAAACATTATGTCAGCTTTTATGGCTTTATGGTGCGTGAGAGACTTAAACTGAGATGTGGATCAGAGGCAGAAGTAACCAGCAAACACTGAAGTTTTCTTTCTCCAACAACATACTGATTCATCACCGCATGCTACAGAGATATAACAGACAGCACAACTAAAGCTTGTGCAGACAGCACATTCTTAAAGCCCTGAATGTCTACTTTCATATGAGCCATTACCCACTACTGTGGAGTGTGACATCACAAATAAATTCAATGCTGAAGACTGACACCCCCAAAACAAGTGGAAATTCCTTTTTTTTTCCCAGGGGAGCATAAATAAGGCTAATGAGGTTGTAAAGTCAAATGAAATCCTAATTTTTCCAATCCAAATCCATTTTCCTCCCAAGATAATAAAATAATCTGAAAACTCAGCCTGAACCTCAAGTAAACTTCAGTTGAACGTAAGCTCAGTTCTCTGACTGCATCTGGGTCTTTCTACACTCATTTTACTTTCGCGCAGATTAGCAAGGAGGACAGTGTGTGCCTGTGTTTGCATATACAAAAAAAACTTTACATACAGCAGCACTGCTCAACCATCAGCGGATTAGAGGAGCCACAAATCAAATGTCCGCATTTTCCTCTTTAACTCAAATTCAATCTGGTGTCATCATCATAATCACAACCTAACCATGGTGTTTCCATGGTTACTCTGATATAACAATGGTGCTACAATGATTAGCCTAATATAACAAGGGTTTTACCATGGTTACGATCACAGTGATTTTTACCATGGTTACCATCACAGTGATTTTTACCATGGTTGCGATCACAGTGATTTTTTACCATGGTTGCGATCACAGTGATTTCTACCATGGTTGCGATCACAGTGATTTCTACCATGGTTATCATCACAGTGATTTTTACCATGGTTACCATCACAGTGA
>JANDJT010000060.1:5493339-5511764 GCA_024331685.1 Stegophilus panzeri
AGAGGAACCAGACTCAGAAGGGAACCCGTCCTCATCTGGGTAACAACGGATAGTGTGAAAGTAAAAGAAAGTTCGTTGTGGTTTGTACATGAAGTCTGTTTGTTGAACTAGTCCATTGTTCACTAAAGGAGACTTGAGTGCAAAACTGTATATGGTAATTGCAGTCCTAAGGCCATAATCGCAACCGTAGTCCCAGCAACCACAGCGAGAATGTCCGTGTCGAATTGAGGTCCAAAACCACTGCCATGGTACTTCAAGCGGAACCATCCTCAGCAATCCCGGCGACGGAATACCACTTTCATTATGACAATAATTTGTGAAAATATTCATTCATTCATCTTCATTAAGCACTTTATACTGGTCAGGGTCACAGTGGATACAGAGCTTATCTTGGGAACACCGGACATGACACTCAAATGCACCATGGATGGGACACCAGTGCGTCACAGAGCACCATGCACACCCTCATTCACACCTAGGGAAAGGTTGCCATAGCCAATACACCTACCAACATGTTTTTGGGAGGTGGGAGGAAACTGGAGCACCTGGAGGAACCCTACACAGACATGGGAAGAGTATCCGAAACTCCACAGAGACATTAACCTAAGCTTAGATTCAAACCAGGGACCCTGGAGCTGTGAGGTAGCATCACTACCCACTGCACCGCTGCTCCGCCATTTATTTAAAGTATAATGTACTTTAAATGGCTTTTAATGAATAGATGATGGGGTTTGATATTTAAAAGTGACATCTTGTGAAAATTGAAGGGCTCGACCTAATAGTTTTACTAAAAATCGCCAGTGTTGTTATACAAATAAAAATGGATAGGTGTATAATAATAAACACTCAATATCAGTCAGAACATCGACTCCATCACGACTCTGATGAACACCAGGTTTATACAGTAACTTGTAGTGAATTAACAAGTAATTAATACGTACACTAAGCATTATTAGAGTTATTATTAACACCCTATA
Source organism: Stegophilus panzeri (assembly GCA_024331685.1). Lineage (NCBI taxonomy): Eukaryota > Metazoa > Chordata > Actinopteri > Siluriformes > Trichomycteridae > Stegophilus > Stegophilus panzeri. The sequence continues at coordinate 5,494,317 of JANDJT010000060.1, forward strand.
AACAAACAGGAGATAGATAGTCCAGGATTTAGTGCAAAGGACACAATCCTATTATTCCTAATAACAAAAGCACATGATAATCACAAGCTTTATACAGAGAAAAGTAACTTTTGCCCATAAAATTGCATTTTGAATAGAAAAAATTCCACAAGAGGTCAAAGGTCAGACTGAGCTTCGCAGCATTACACAGAACCTTTTTACCAGCAGCGCCAGATGTTCCAGAGCTGCACGGCTGCAGTGTGCGCACACACATCTAAGAGAAGAAAAGAAAATAAGGGAGGAAGCCTCAGGAAGGGAATGAGAAAGAATGTGTGTTTGTGTGTGTGTGTGTGTGTGTGTGTGTGTGTGTGTGTGTGCAGTCACTTCATTGTCATGCATGAAAACCAGATTTGAGAAGCAGCTGTGACACAGATGAAAGACAAATGAAAATTGCTGAGCTATTAAAACAAAATGCAACTAAACCCAATAGAACCGCAGCGTCTCATATTTGTATATACAGTATTTATGTTCCTATAGTTCCATAGAAGTTCCATAGAAGTTCCTGCTGGCACCATATCTTGTGTTTATATGTAACCTTATCTTCCAGATGTTGCGACATTATTACAAATAACAAAACTGGCCAAGATGATAACACTCAATATGATTTCGATGGCAAATTTGATTTCACGCTGCACTGAGGATTTTTATGCCTTCGGTTGTTTGTTTTGGATTTTTCTAAATTTCTTTGGCAGTTAATTTCGGTCATTATTACATCATTTCTGTTTATTACATTTCTGACTGGTGATTACCGCTGCTCTTAATGGCTTCCCTGAGCACTTTATTCCCAGCTCTGTGAAGGGTCAGTACATCTCTCGAGAGTTGAATGTTATGTAGGTTAACCACTCAAGAGCTTGAACCTGTTTGAACTTTTCCTGTCCTTAACACTTAAACCTGTGCTGACTGTTTTAAATCAGAGGCACATAATGAGACACATTTCAATCAGTTAACTAGTGCGTGTTAAAGGGGATGCAAACTTTTGAGAGGATCAAAAGGAAGTCCTGACCTAATGTCAACTGCTGTAATATTTATGCTAGTTATTTCTGAGTTCTCAATAGTTAAACAACATTAAATACGTGCAGTTTGGTTTTGTAGATAAAATCGTTTTCACCTAGAACATAAGGGTATGAAAACATTTGCACTCAACTGTATGATTAGTTACAGTTTAGTTAACGTCATGTTGTCATAAGGCATTAGCTAAGTTATTACGTGACAATCATACAGTCATGTGACAAAATAAGTACACCCCATGGAAATTGTTGTTCTTTTGACATATTTGGACAAGCAGACATTTGACCCTCTTTGAAACAGTGCCTACTAATAAAGTTGATATACTTGAACAAAACCACAAGGAAAATTAGCTTTTTCGATCATTTATTCAACAGAAATATCAATAGATGTGATGTTCTTCTGTGGAAAAAGTAAGTACACCCTTGGCCTCAGAAGCTAGTATTGCCCCCTTTTAGAAGAAATAACTTCTTGAAGGTGTTTCGCATGATTGTCCACCAGGCTTTCTGGAATTTTTGACCACTCTTCCATGCAATATTCTTTCAGTTGCAAGATGTTTGAGGGTTTTCTTGCATGTACTGCCCATTTCAAATCCCCCCACAACATTTCAATGGGATTCAAATCTAGGTTTTGACTAGGCCATTCCATAACCCTCCATTTCTTCTTTTTGAGCCATTCCTTGGTGGATTTGCTAGAGTGCTTAGGATCATTATCTTGTTGAAATGTCCACGTTCGGTTCAACTTCAACTTTCAGACAGATGGCCTCACATAATATTCAAGCACTCTTTGATTTGATGCAGAATTCGTAGTTGAATTAACGAATGCAAGCTGTCCAGTCCCTGAGGAAGTGAAGCAACCCTAAACTATAACATTTCCACCACCGTGCTTCACAGTTGGTATGAGGTGCTTCTCCTGAAAAGCTGTCTTTGATCTGCACCAAACATGTCTGCTGTTACTGTGGCCAAATAACTCTATCTTTGATTCGTCTGTCCAGAGCACATTACACCAAAAGGCCTGGTCTTTGCCTATATGCTCATTGGCAAACTGTAGTCTTGCAAAGGCTTTTTCCTGGCACGCCTCCCATGCAGGTCAAATTTGTGCAATCTCTTTCTGATTGTAGAAGCATGCACTTTGACACCAACAGCTGCAAGACTTACTAGCTACTACTTACTTACTTACTAGCGGATCCTGTGATGAAATTTTGGGGTTCTTGGAGACTTGTTTTTGCATCAGACAGTCAGCTCATCGTTTGCAATCTGTGCCACTTGTCGATGATTTTCCTTACAGTGGAATGATGTATTTCAAATAATTTGGAGATATTTTTAAATCTCTTACCAGACTCATAGGCATCCACAACCTTTTTTCTGAAAGCTTTACAAAACTCTTTAGATCTTGGTATGATGACACCACACACTTCAATAACAAAGGGAACACCAGACACTAGATATGAGAGGGATATAAATAAAACAGGTTCCACCTGCACTCCCTAAACAGGTTCTAATCACTGGCACCCGATCTCGAACACCTGATTCTAATTTTATGGATTTGAAGGTGTGATAACTGTAGGGGTGTACTTACTTTTTCCCTGTGACTGATTTGTATTTTTGTTCATTTAAATTGTGGAAATTACTACAAAATGTAAATTTTATGTCATTTGATAGAGAGTATCAACTTTATTAATAGGCACTGTTTCAAAGAGGATCAAATGTTTGTTTGTCCAAATATGTCAAAAAAGCCAACAATTTCCATGTATAACCAGATATCTAAGAATAAGCATGGAATAAAACACAACAGAACATAATTTATGTATAATTTACATAATTTAATATAGGAAAATAATCCAAGACAAGGTGATGTGATACACCTGGACGTGAAGCGGAGTTACTCTTACCACTCTGAAGTTGATTATTTTGCAATAACAGCACTTCACAATACATTTCATTCCTTTTAAACCACAGCAATTTGCCAAAAATTACAGTTTAAAATGTATTAATGAATGGAATGTCATGCTTTGTAACTATTTCTTGTTACATTTATTGTTGTGGAAGTTAGTTCCTCTTCTTACTTATGTTACAGCAGCTCTAAACCTGCCTCTCTTAATAAGACACACACAAAAAAATGCATCTTGTCATATTAAAAAGAAACTAGAAAGCACAAACTCCTCTGTCCAGAAGATGTGCAGGAAAATGTACTGACTGTTAAGAACACACTGACACTGGAGACTCCTTCCATAAACATGCAGTAAACATCTCAGTATAGCGAAGAAAACTTCACCACATAAATGATTATATACTGTAATATGCTTATCTTTGTTAAATAATAACATATTTCAATCTGTTTATTATGATCCTTCGATCATGTTGATTATCCATCATGCACTTCTGTTACTATAGAAACAATATTGAGCGCTTTAATAAAATTTCTATAAACATATCTGTGATTTGAATTACAGCCACTACTGTCAGAGCTGTGGCAAATCAATCAACACCTTCAGACCAATCAGAATGAAGAACTGAACATTGCTTTGGCATAAGAGTAATTTGGCTCTAATATAATTTTACTTATATAGCACTTCGAACAGTGGATATTGTCACAAAACAGCTATAAATAAGAACTATAAACATGGATGCTGATTAATGCAACATAAAATGTCTGGTTTAGAGGTTCTCAACCTTTTATAACTAAAGCCCCCCCAATCATGTGACAGATAGATAGATAGCTAGATAGATAGACTCCTTATTACTACATACAGTGGGGGTCTGAGAAGTCTGTGAAACCGCTAGTGAAAACACTTCTGTTTGGCATTCTTTTTCAATTTATCACAAAGATTTTCATTAAAAATGATATTATCAGCAACAACGGGAGTGGAAGTAGAATCTTAAAAAGATTTACATGAATTTCAGAGTTTCTTAGTATTTGTTACGTCCCCTTTTTTGCTTTAGTGTGTACTCGAGCTGGCATGGACTCCACAAGTTTGTGTAAAACCTCATGATCCATTTTAGATCAAATCCATCAGTGGGTTGTCTGAACACGTGCTTCAGCGTAAGGAATCGGAAAGACTCGCGGCAAATATCACGCATATCCTAACATTTACACAGGGACCTAGAAATAGTGCAACATCTTGAATCTTGAATAGTCGTGATGTTGCATATTTCCTTTTTTTTGTTTTTGAATTTTCAAAATTCTAAAATGTTCTGTTTATTCGCAGCTTTAAATACATTTTTTTTAAATCCTAGATTTTCAATGTGATCTCAGACTTTTGGACCCCACTGTACACAAATAGATATAATATATTCTTAAAGAACAAACAGCAAGTATTGCTTCTTTGAAATCTTTGTTTTCAACTTGTGTACATGTTCCATTTATCCATCTATCCATCCATCCAATTTCCGTACCGCTTATCCTACACAGGGTGACAAGGCCTGGCGGTTATCCCAGGGAACTCGGGGCACAAGGCGGCAGACACCCTAGATGGGGTGCCAACCCATCGCAGAGCACAATCACACACACATTCACACACCCATTCACACACTATGGACAATTAGGAAATACCAATCGGCCTACAACGCATGTCTTTGGACTGAGGGAGGAAACCGGAGTACCTGGAGGAAACCCCTGAAGCAAGGGGAGAACATATAAACTCCACGCACACAGAGGGCAGGGGGGATTCGAACCCCCAACCATGGAGTTGCAAGGAAAACGTGCTAGGGTAATAAACATTTCCAAAAAGCAGCTTTACAGAAATCCAGAATTAACTACAGCAGCTCAGCCTGTACGATTCAGTTTAACTTACATTCCCCGGACCATATTCTGTCTCTAAATGTAAATACTCACTAATGAATTAAAGCAGCTTGAGCCACATTTCAGGTTGGAAAAAATGTATTTCTAGTCTAGTTCTTCTTTCACTAAACTTTTTTAAATTACAGAACAGAAGGGGTTCTGTTTAGCCTGATGGTTACAATTTACTTTCTGATAATCTCATGACAAAAATTTTCTATTGGATTCATTTCTATCATGAATCACGAATATCACTGCTGATTTAAACCTCAAGACTCCAAATCCTCCTCATTTATCATGGCTTATCATCACTAAAAATTCTGTCAGGTCTTAATGTCATGTTCATTAAATGTTTACTAGCGCTGGATGGATGTGGAGCAAAGAATCACCATATAGCACACACAGAGACGTTTTTAATGATATTAGTTTAGTCATTAACTCTAAAGAGCTGTGGTTTTATGCAAATATTATATAACCTGGCATATGGAAATAAAAAAAAAGATGACATCAGTGCATTAGTAAAGCCAATGCTGCTTTCCAAAATGACAGAAATCCCAACGAGCTCAATAACAGGATTATAAGAGATCTCTCAGTGCTGAGTGTTTTCACCCTGGAATGTTTATCCATCATTACATACTGACAAGTGTTCAGTCCAATGTCCAACATTCTGTAAATATTTTATGGCTGTTTTGCTATTCTTTTACTCGTTTTAGCAAAATGCTAATAAGTACTATTTTTTATTACACTTTATTTTATGGGCTAACCAAATATCAACTTACTGATAAAACATACTCAGAGTGATACCCGGCTAAGGCTTCTACAGAAAAAAGAACACATTCCACAGAGCTAGCATCCAATCAGTTTGACACTATAATGCTAGTTTGTGGTTAGCCTGTTTACTACAACGCTAGTTTGAATGAGCTGATGTCATATCTAACTTTCACAAGTGTTTTCATTAACAGTGTGTTTTAATGTGTCTCAGAATGCTGTGCTAACATTAAACTGTGACTATAAAACATCATATTACACTTGAATGCGTTTACAGCTGCTGAAACTCTCAGTTTAATAACTTCTCTAGCAGAGCAGCCTCGACAAATTAATGTGCCATATGGTTTTTTTTTTTTTAAAAAGAGAGATTTTATTCCACATTCGCTGAGGTGAGACGAAAATTCCTGTCTGATCTGTCTGCACCGCCCGCAGACTGAAAACAGCAAGAGTACCAAAACAGACAGCACTTTATTTTAGTTCTTTATGGCTATTCTTGTCCTCAGGCATGTGGAAATAAGACGTTCTGTCTCACATCACACTCTCACAAAACTCAAATCAAAATATTTATTTCTCATATCTGCCAAAAGTCTTTTTTTTTTTTTCTTTTCTATTGTGCAGTGAATAAAACCATTAATGTCATAAGATCATAAATACTTATCATTTAAATTATTCTGAGGTTTTACTTCCTCTTTTTCTGCCATATTTTTTTTTTCTGGGGGGAAAAAAATAGCTATACAAGAAAGATATTGTGCATTTTATGACTTAAATCATCACCAGAACAGTTAGAAAACATCTCTGACCTTTATAAAAGGATGACTTAATTTAACCATTTAAGTAAAATAAACATTTCTTGTCTTAAACCCATTTATAGATGCCACAATCCCTTTTTAATGCGATCTTAGCACTAGCCAATGTAGTTTTGTGCTTAGCATCTGAACAATCTTGTCATGAAAGCTAACCTGTACTATATTGCTAGTTCCTGTGTTAGACCATTTAGTGTAATGCTAAATTTGGTTTAGCCTGTTTCATATAATGGTAGTTTTCACTGATAAGCAGGGTTAGCCAGCCAGTTCTTGTATTAGCGTGCTCATTTTAATGCTAGTCAGTGGACTATTTTGTGGCTAGCATGTTTATTATAATGCTAGTCTCAGCCTTAGATGCTCCACCTTAAGGCTAGAAGTATATTTAGCTAGAAGTCTATTTGACTAGCCATGTTTTATCTCTCCAACTTAGCTAAATCTGCTAGACACTTATCAACTTATCTAATTTGCTAGCTACTCTGTAGTTAGTAACCTGATAGGACTTCATTCAGAGAGTGAAAGAAACAGTGTGTAAATAGCTGAGGTAAAAACTGAAGAAATCACTTCAGATACATGGTTTTTACTGCCAAGGACAAGCATGCAAGTAAACAGCCCTTTTTAAATCGTTAAATTTGATTGGTAAATGAGTTTGCTAATGATATTTATATGTGTACACACACATACTAAAAATCAATGATTTTCTTGTTGCGTTCAGGTCTGGAAGTGTTCAGCATCACTGGAATGAGATTTATTACTTTGTGGATCATCTGGCACACAAATTCATCAGGTGAGATTTTTCACTGTGCCAGGTTTTAAAACGTGAACCAGACATTAACTCTTTCCTGAAGGACCTCGCCGTGAATGCTTCGTTTCAGCAGAGTTCGTCTACAGAATGGTGATAGGCGGATATTTAATGATTGCACATCACTGAGTCATTTTAGCTCATGTTAGTTAGCACTGAAGATTAACACTCATGAACATGACTATCCTCTCAGAATTTCCTTTGGTCTAGCTTATGCTAGCTAGACGGCTAATGATAGCAGTGAAGAGTGTAAATGTTTATGAATATGGATATGAATTCCTCCTTGAAATGATGTAATGGTATTTATAGTTTAAACCACTATTGTTCTATTGTTTGTTTTTTTTCCAGCATTTTTTTTTCCAGGAATGTGTTTAACATAATGCTAATTCAGGGTTAGCCTCTTTAATATACTAAGGGTTAGCCTGTTAAATGCGTATACAGGGCTCAGTGTCAGGTAAATATAATTTTACGTGTGTTAGTGTGTTTAATACAGGGTTAATTTAGGGTTAGTCTGTTAAATATAATGCGTATACAGGGCTCAGTGTCAGGTAAACATAATTTTATGCGTGTTAGTGTGTTTAATACAGGGTTACTTCAGGGTTAACCTGTTTAATGTAATGCTAGTTCATTCAATGCTAGTTTTAGCATATTTATTTGAATGTTAGTTTATGTGTTAGCCCGTTGGCATGTCTTAAAAGTGAACCCACCCTCTTCTGGTGACACTGGATAGTGAGATTATAAAACTTTACAGTATACAGGCGTAGATGAGTAAAGACAAACAGTATTAAGTGTGTTGAAAGGATGTTCAGTCTGAGCACATTGTGAATAAGAGTCCTGGGATGAGCACAGGGCAGTCTTTATGATTACAGAAGCAGCTTTTAGATATAAATCTACAGTATTCAGGTGATTCGTGGGCAAAATCTCTGTTTTAAGGAAGTGAAAATCTTTAGGTTGTCCATGAGGGACCATCTAAGCGCAGAGGTTGAGTCACAAATACAGAAAGCTCCACTCAGACGTAGAGTATCAGGATGAATCAGGAAGTGTGTCAGGATTTGGCACTGGCATCACATCATCGCTGCGTGTGTTTTCCTCACTCCACCCTGACCACACCCTTTAACCATCGTTACCACATTTTCCGTCATTAATAGTGTCTTTACTCAGTAAACAGTATACGTAGCTGTGTCCTAAATTCAAGCATTTGGTAGAAGAATTCTTATTAAATTTCATCCTAATAAGTAACAGCTGACGAGCACAGTAAAACGAATATCTGGTTTGTCGTTTTTATCTGTCTATTTATCCCACGTTCTGTTTCATATAAGCCTCCCTCTATTTAATTCAGCTTCATTTTATCAGCACAGTTAGATGTACTATACAACAGAGCACCACAAATAAATACCGTTTAAACATTTGACTTGACCAGATTTATTAGTGATAGTGATCAAGTAAAAGAAGACGGTGTAGTAAGAGTAAAAATTGCAGTAGGTACAGCACTGACTCCCTCTGTCTCTTTATTTTTTAGTCCTAAGCTCCGGATGTCCTTCATCGTTTTTTCGACAGAGGGCAGAACCCTGATGGAGCTCACAGAAGACAGGTGAGCTTAGAAAACAAGAGGTCCAGGTCAACCTGGCCTCACAAACTACCAGACTTGTTCTTTATCCCCCCCCTTCTGTTTAGTTTAGACCACAGTGACCCGTTTAATTGTTTCTAAAAATGAGTCTTCTGAGGATCACTTATATACGGTGTATTCTCAGATATGATCTCTGTGTGTGTGTGTGTGTGTGTGTGTGTGTTAGGGATCAGATACGAGCAGGACTGGAGGAACTACAGAGAGTTTTACCAGGTGGAGACACTTACATGCACAAAGGCTTTGAGCGGGTGAGAAAACCTCCTCTCTGTCTACCTCTGTTTCCCGCGATCCATATCTCTGTCCGAGTAAAAAACCTTTTTTTTTAAAAAACCTTTTTGAGTAAAAAACCTTTTTGAGTAAAAAACCTTTCGCTCTTTCACAGGCGAGTGAGCAGATCTACTATGCGAGTGGTGATGGTGAGTGGTGATGACACAAAGCAAAAAAAGAATCCACATTACAAATACATATTTAAAAGCCCTTAAAACTCAACGCTCAGTGTTAAGTGCTGATGTTTATGCTTACATTATTGGGGGATGGAGGAATGAAATAAAGTAAAAGAGGGAGGAAAAGCAAGAAATAAACAATATAAACTGTGTATATTATGCACTGTCATATACAATGGTGCTTGAAAGTTTGTGAACCCTTTAGAATTTTCTATATATCTGCATAAATATGCCCTAAAACATCATCAGATTTTCACACAAGTCCTAAAAGTAGATAAAGAGAAAAATATTACACTTGGTCATTTATTTATTGATGAAAATGATCCAATATTACATATCTGTGAGTGGCAAAAGTATGTGAACATTTGCTTTCAGTATCTGGTGTGATCCCCCTTGTGCAGAAACTATTACTACAATTCTCAAGGGTACACAAACTTTCAAGCACCACTGTATGTGTATATTATACATACTTGCACAATTCATGTTTTTGGCCCCTAAATATGGCGCACTATTGATGTTCTGACTGTTGATTTTCAATATGCCAGATCCCATGGAAGCTAGATTAGCAGTCAATGCTAAATGTAATTAAAATGTCACTTTCGAGTATATAACAATCTTTTATTAGTTATTTATCAACACAGCTGAGAGCAAATGTGATATTTCTGATATTTCTTTTTCATCTTTCCATTGTCACTATGCCTTTATATTGTTTGTATATAAAAGACCTGTGGTGTATACGCTAACTAGCTAAATCTCACGTCCATATTTCCGGGTTACCTAGCAACAGTGTTCTCTCAACTTTTCCTACTTGAATGGTGAGCATGTTGTGGGTTCACATTTCACATGTCAAAAACAGAAAAGTCATTATCTCTATAGTTATAGTAATAGTTAATAATTGCTAATAATTTGTTCATGGTATATCATGATTTCGATATATTATTATCCTCTCCATAATGTTTATACTCAAATACAGTACACATACTGAAACATGTGCACTACACTTAGCACAGAAGTTAGTATTTACTGATGCTCTGTTTGCAGGTTATCGAATAGCGAGCGTCATCATCGCTCTGACAGACGGAGAGTTACGTGAGACTCAGTTTGATTTGGCAGCGAGAGAGGTGAGCTACTGACGCTGTCGTTTTCTCAAGAGAACTTTTTTTTTTCTCGTTTATTGTAGACAATGACACATTATCTATTCAGAAAAACAAATCAGGCAGTAAACTTATTAGCGTCACTATATCCTGTATACAGTAGGTCACATTAACACCTCACCATCAGCACACTTTGGACGTGTTCCAACCACACCTCACTATTCATTATAAAGGCCTGAGTTTGTCTTTATTTTATCTTATTATGGTATTGTGTATAACAGGCAGGACGCTCGCGCCAGCTCGGAGCCACAGTGTACTGCGTAGGAGTGAAGGACTTTAATGAAACTCAGGTGAGATATTCAAATTAGATTCAACTCAGTTTCATTTAGATCACTAAGCTTGTCTTAGAAAGCCTTTTTGGGGCTGTGTCCTAAACGTGTCCAAAAGATTTTCATTCGAATTGCAAAACCTGACCATATTTTTTTGGGCCCAGGCATTTCCGGGGTACATTTTGATGCTTCATATACGGTCATAAGATGAGCCACACCCAAAACTCAGATAGAGTCGGTAATATGGGGGAGTCTCATTGATTGAATAATAACCTTGTATGACAAGGTTATAAGGTTAAGATAAGCTGTGTTAAAGTTTAGCTGATTTATAGTACCTCATGGGTAAGACACACGCTCCTTCACATACACAAACAAATAGCAGAATGGCAGTAAATACAAGAAGTATCTATACACATGTAAATCATGTACACTCAGTGCAACATATTAAATATGAACTAAAACATACTTTTCTTTTTTTTGTCCATCGTAGCTAGCTACAATCGCAGGCAGTGACGATCATGTTTTTCCTGTGAATGATGGATTTGACGCGCTGCAAGACATCATCGACTCAGTAAGTAATGACTTTTCCAGTTCAGAAAATGAGAAATGACCCCCTGCTCTCTCCCCCATAGAGAAGCCATTGTAGTATTTATATCATGCCAAGTCTAAGCCTAGTGAATACCTTTATTGCACTAAGACTAGTTATTGACTAATTATTCATCCAGTTTACCCTACAGCATAGAGTAACAACAGTTAAGATAATAATTTAGCAACATAAGCTAAGATATCCACTATATTAATGTCTAGTTATGCTAACTAGTAATTTTAGCTGACTGATATTTCCTTTCCAGCAGTAGCCATCAGTATGACAAGTTCTCAAACAAGCTAGCTAACATTAGGAGGTTATATTGTGTAATTAAAACCAGTAACCAACCAATCAATTCATCTTAACTAATGTTAGCTGAAGCTTTTATGTGTACTGAAGTTCACCAGCATGCTGGCTAGCATTAGGTAAAAACGTTTCTGATGTGATAGTAACTAATCAATACTGACTTAATTTCTGCTCTTGCTGACATAGGGAAGCATGTCACTTGCCACAAAACACAGTACAGTGATCCCTACTCAAAAAAAAACCAAGAAAAAAAAACAGGCATACAGAAAAACACAGTAAACAGAATCAGAAAGAAGAGACACAAAGTACAAACCTCAAGGGAACTAGATGAAAGGAAATCACAGGAAGAATTTTTTTTCTTTTTTATGAAAAAGTACCTAACATGAAGCAACCACTGGGAACACAAAGAAACAGGTGAATACAATCAGGAAAGGAACCAATAAATAGAAAGTAATTTAACAAAGATAGGAAGCTGTGATTAAATATGGAGAGTGGAAAACAAAAAAAGGGACAGGTGCAGAGTGTGGAACGCCACAGAGGTCAGAGTTAAGGTGAGCATTTTACATGGATTTATAAAATGGAAGGGTAGTGGGACAGAGTCGAACTTGTGATTGGTCAAACTGGAAGATGCTGCTTGTTCTTTAAAGACCCTTTCACACTGATCGCGACGCGATGAACTGTGCTTTCACACTGAACGTGAAATGGCTAATTTATGTCTGCACGATAGGTGGCGCTGACTGAGAATGCATTTTACGCCTGCACACTCAGTGGCACACTCCACTATTCAGCTGATCGGCCTATCGTCTTTGACCACTGAGAAGAAGACTCACTTAAATGTTGGCGCATAGCACCATAATGCACACAAACTGTTAAGAAGCACAGAAAACATGTTTTTGTAGTTGCTGTGATTTTTATCAAAAAGTTCTCTGTTCTCAGACACCAATGATAAAAAGAACTCAACATCCATACACTTCTCTCTTCCGGAATACGTTTCTTCTGTGTTTGCAATGGTTTTCAAAACAGCTTTTTGTGCTCTAGCACCACCAATCTCGCCCTTTTGTGTAACAGCAGCGGCTTCGGGCACGTGATCTAAAGCTCAAATCTAATTGGACGGCCCGTTTCATAGTGGGCGATGGGGAAAGAAATCGACACACTGGTCGAAAATAAACTTCGCTTTGTCATGCTGCGCTGTCAATTGCTCCATATGGATCTATTGTTTGGAATCAAGAGTGTCATTGCGTCGTACATTCGCATCGCTTAATCGCACTCAGTGTGAAAGGTCCTTAAGGATCATCTTATGGTCATGTTTTTTAATAGTTAAAAGTAGTATTCTATGTTTTTACTTAAATCTGTCTACAAATAATTAAGGTTGTAATAATGCACTTTGGTCACTGTTCAAGTCGAGTTACGTGACCGATTCTGATTCTCAGATTCGATGCTTACAATATTTTGAACAAAATTTGAATGAGGAAAAATGATGACTGAAAAGACTACTTTTTTTCTGAATCCTAAACAATGCACAACAATGTGTCTTTATAAAGCTAAATAAATAAAAAATAAACAGACCCCCCCCCCCCCCAAAAAAAAAAAAAAAAAAAAAAAAACAAAAACAAACAAACAAAAAAAAAAACAGATACACCATATCTTAAAACTAAATAAATAAATGTATAAATTCTCCCAAAAAATTTGACTGGATAAACAAATTGTTTGACCTGCGGATTTCTGACTTCCTAGGGATCGACTGAAACATAAAGAGCTCCATAGCAGAAATAGAGCTCCAAAGTTGGCTAAAATGCCCGGTTTCCACAGCCTTTGGTGTTGTTTGAAAGCTACTGAAGGGCTCTTTTTGAAACATTTTAATGTGGTTATGTAACTGTATAATGTATAATGCATGTTGATCAATCTGGAGCTATTGGTCTTCACAAGTACAGATCTTGCACTTGATCAGCGTGCTCTCTGAACTGTATATTTTAACTCTATAGGTTGTGCAGATTGGGACCTCTTGTGTTCAAACAGTGTATTAGATGTACAATTAATAGAATTCTGATTTCCACAATGTGAATCGCACATTTCCATGATGCACATCGTCACGTTTTTGCATCGTGATGCATCGTGTCACGTTGTATCGTTACACTCTTACAAATATTCAACACCAGTTTATTCAAGCAAACTTGAAGGGAGAAACTCACATCAATTTTTACATTCCAGGCTCCTATCAATATTTCTGAATCTTCTTTCTTTCAGATCCTGAAGAGATCATGCATAGAAATATTGTCTGTTGAACCTTCAACTATATGTGCCGGAGGTGAGCGAAGACGAGCACACAGTAAAAACTTGTGTATGAAATCTGAGCAATGTTTGTATAATATGCATATTCATATATTATTATACAGCAGAAGAGTTGTGTTTACTGGAATTATTTATTGTTTAGCCTCATAATCCTGTTTCATTTAGAAGACATCTGTTTGTCATCTGCATCTGCTTAGAAGTTTTGGGCAGTTTTTTCTGGGCAGCCTGATACATAGGTCTTCTAAGGTTCCTTACTTTGGCTGCATTTATCCTTTCCAGCAGAGGAAATCCCATAATTCTGTTCACCTTAATAAGCCAGCTGAATATTTTACAGATTAATATTGCAATTTATTTTTCCAAGCTTTCATAGAACTTTCATTCAGCAAACAGAATTATGAGGTAAAAGGATAAAAATGATACTGCCTTCAGATTTGGTTGCAATAAGGAACCTGAGGAAATTAACTGTCCTTGTGCTCCTTACAATGGGACACAGACTTTACATCCAGAGTGTAAAACTGCAGTCACATCTGAAATGACTCCCTGTTCCTTAGACTAAAGAATCAGGAGCACTGTACTGGGCATAAATATATAGACCAAATCTGATGAGTAAAGAGATACTGATCAGCATTTGACATACATCACTGTTTTTGACACTATTTTCTCTGTTGGTCGTGTTGTATTGCAGAATCCTTTCAGGTGGTGGTGAGGGGGAACGGTTTCCTCCATGCGAGAGATGAGAGACGGGTGTTGTGCAGTTTCCGCATCAATGACACCTTCACCGTCAGTAAGTGATCTTCCAATAAAGGAAGTAATAATAGTAATAATGTGTAGGCTTCTAACCCTTACATTACTATAAATGCAGTCAAATTTCAGCTGAGACTTTAATTAACACCTGATACTGACTTGGTTAGCAACACATGGTAAAGTGCGATACATACTGAACATACAAGTGCAAGAATCCATCCATCTATCCATCCATCCATACCGATTATCCTACACTGGGTCATGGGGGAGCCTGGAGCCTATCCCAGGGAACTCAGGGAACAAGGCGGGGGACACCCTGGATAGGGTGCCAATGCATCTGCACAATCAAACACACGTTCACACCCAAAGACAATTTGGAAATGCCAATCAGCCTACAACACATGTCTTTGGACTGGGGGAGGAAGCAGGGAATGTGTCGCAGGGCTAGGCCGGGTGCACGGTCCAGGAGATCCATTAGCAAGTGGAATAGGCTTTCAAAATTTGTCTATTTTGGTTCAAAATGTGGGCTTAGTGTTTAGTACGTTCGCCACACACCTCCAGGGTTGGGGGTTCGATTCCCGCCCTGTATGTGCGGAGTTTGCATGTTCTCCCCGTGCTGCCGGGGTTTCCTCCGAGTACTCAGGTTTCCTCCCCCAGACATGCATGGTAGGCTAATTGGCATGTCCAAAGTGTCCGTAGTGTATAAATGGGTGTGAATGTGTACGTGATTGTGCCCTGTGATGGATTGGCACCCCGTCCAGGGTGTACCCCTGTGCCTGATGCTCCCTGGAATAGGTTCCAGGTTCCCCGTGACCCAGTAGGATAAGCGGTATAGAAAATGGATGGTTCAAAACGTAGGCTTCATCGTAGCCATGTCTATTTATCATCCCTACGGCTTTGAACAAAACTAGAAAGGCGAGTCAGGTATTCACCCCACAACTCACTTACAAAAGTACAGCGGGTGTTTAATTGTTTAATGTGATCAGCTAGAAAAAAGACCTAACTAGCGAGTAACATTTAAAGACCTGGTCAGGAAAATCGCAATGATACTTAATGTTTCTTCTCTAAAAATCTCTCTGTAGTTGTGGCCAGCAAGGCAGGAAGTAGAACTTATATCTAGATTGGAGTGTAGCATATATAAATATATCATTTACTGTGATATTTTTTCTGTATCATCATTGAAACGCATCATGCTAACTGATAAACGCTATTATTTCTAGCTAACTCACAACGTCGTCTCACATCCAGTCAACTCAAACATCACAGTTTTATCTATTGGATCAGTCTAACTACTCTGGATGAACAATTTTAAAATGAGCACTAAAACCGATCAATTTACCGATTAAGGAACAGCCGCAAGACTGAGACACGCCCACTTTTGTCCTGCCAAGATCGCGTTCTCATTAAAATTGTGATTTAAATTGTCATCAAAACGCTACATTTTGAAAACAATCTACTATAATGATGTTGGCCTTGCTTCTCCGCCCTAATCGGAGACGCAAAGTTTTATCAGCGAGGAGCGATGAAATCTTAACGGATACAAAAGTGTAGGAATAAACGCAGCTCTCGAATGTGCACTCAAACTCTCAGACCTAATATGTTAATTCAACTTCAAATAAAAGATGGCTGATGTTCGATGCCAACAAAAAGAGAGATGAAAAAGGAAATGGAAGAGGAAAGCGTATTGAATTTAAGAAGGAAGATGCCATTTTTTTTTGCGCTCTGCAATTCCACACAGGACATCTTTTCACATCTTTTTAACCAAACCACTAAATTACAGTCTGCCTGTACGGGTAGAGATTCCTGTGTGCTGGTTATAAATTAAGGTATAAAATGTCTGGATGGGGTTTTTGCTCTGGCAAATAAGAGAAAATATTCTATTTGTTTTGGAAGTGAATGGGGAAGGAGCGCAGTGTTCAAAAAGCCACTAATCTCTTCTGAATTTGGCGTTTCTCCATCCATCCAGCTGCTAATGCATTTAAACACCATCATATTACAGAAAGGAATGTAGGACTCTGTGTCTTCTATTGTTTCTGGAATGCTTGAGTGTGAGAATTTGTTCCTAATATATATATATTTGCTCTTCATTTTCCCCTTTCTGAAGTTTGCTTCTTTAGTTTGCTCCTTCAGTAATGGTAGCTAACAATTAGGCATGCAACAACTTGGCACATTAATAAACTGAAAACTATTAGCGCCTATTCATTGTTAGCTATTAGTCTTGCAGCTTTAGAGCAAAATGAAATAAACAAATGTCAGCTACTGTGTCTTGTCTGACTATACATTTGGAGTAAAGGTGAATCTGTGAATCTGTTTCCTTTTTAGCCAAACTGCTTTTTTAAGCTCCATCAGGTCTGTTTTGTGACTCACTTCAGAGACAGTGGGAGGAAGTGCACTTTTACTGTACTGACTATAAATAACCTCTGTGTGTGTGTGTGTGTGCAGTGAAGAGGCCTCTGGCTGTGGAGGACACGTACTTACTTTGTCCAGCTCCTGTGCTGATGGAGGAGGGGGTGTAAGTGTCCCTTCTTAAGCCTCTTGCAAATCTTTTTTATTTTTAATGTAATAAATAAAACTTTCGTGGAAAGAAACACAACCAAGACAGGAATTTGGGACTAGAAATTCTGCACAGTTACTACTGTTTTTGAAACATGGTTACCTATTGAAGCTCTTTTACAGTAAAATAAATTCAATTAAAGTCTAAGGGTAGTTAGTAAGTAAGGAATAAAACTAGAGATGCACCGATACTAAATTTCTCAGCCGATACGGATAATCGATTATTCGGAGTGATATCGGCCGATACGGATAACCGATTATTCGGAGTGATATCGGCCGATACGGA
>JANDJT010000060.1:5527715-5540025 GCA_024331685.1 Stegophilus panzeri
ACAGCTACCAAGAGTTGAGGGGTGGGGCCAAAGGAATGATGCTAAAGAACTGAGTGGTGGGGCAGAGGAATAGCTACTAAGTGTTGAGGGGTGGGGCCAGAGGAATGATGCTAAAGAACTGAGGGGTGGGGGAAGAGGAATAGCTACCAAGAGTTGAGGGGTGGGGGAAGAGGAATAGCTACCAAGAGTTGAGGGGTGGCGTCAGAGGAATGATGCTAAAGAACTGAGGGTGGGGCCAGAGGAACAGCTACCAAGAGTTGAGGGGTGGCGCCAGAGGAATGACGCTAAAGAACTGAGGGTGGGGCCAGAGGAACAGCTACCAAGAGTTGAGGGGTGGGGCCAAAGGAATGATGCTAAAGAACTGAGTGGTGGGGCAGAGGAATAGCTACCAAGTGTTGAGGGGTGGGGCCAGAGGAATGATGCTAAAGAACTGAGGGGTGGGGCCACAGAAATGGCTCCAGGAAGCTGAGGGGTGGGGCCACAGAAATGGTTGCAGGGAGCTGAGGGGTGGGGCCACAGAAATGGCTCCATAGAGCTGAGGGGTGGGGCCACAGAAATGGCTCCATAGAGCTGAGGGGTGGGGCCACAGGAACAATGTTAAAGAACTGAGGGGTGGGGCCACAGAAATGGCTCCAGGGAGCTGAGGGGTGGGGCCACAGGAACAATGTTAAAGAACTGAGGGGTGGAGCCACAGGAATGGCTCCAGGGAGCTGAGCTGAGGGGTGGGACCACAGGAATGGCTCCAGGGAGCTGGATTTGCAAGCAAAAATTAAGATTCCTGTGTTTTTTCATTCAAGCATGATCACAGGCAGCTTGTGAATAAAGATGTGAATGAAAATGCAACACTGTTTTACATTTTACATTCTAATTTGAATTTCTCCTACATTTATGCGCCGAGTATATATCTAAATACTGCTGTGGTTATATGGATAAGCAATAATTTACCAATGTAAACACACAGAAAAAAAGAAATACACTGGATGTGCTATGTCTAAAAATGCATTAATACTTGCATACCTTTAGATCTGGAGGCTTACATGAGAAGTACAGAGGAAATAAAGTGCTGCAGAGAGGAAGAAGGTAGTCGAGGTCTCCTACAGTCCCCGCACATCACGGGGATAACCTTGTGCCTGAATCGTGCGGTTCTGTTTGTGTTGTCAGGTACCTGGTAATAATCACTTCCACATTATTATTCCCTTGAAGACCTATTTACAGTTCATCAAACATGATTATTATTTTTTTTTGCATGAGGAAATCTTCAACACAACAAGTACACACGGAGCCTCCTGCCCAATGATGTCACTACTGATGTCAGAGAGCTTATTCAGAGACATGGAAACTCAAATCTGACTTGTTGATATGACTAAATTGATGCTGGAGAGAACCGGACGCTCCAGCTGGCACTATCTCCGTAAAACAAACACTAATTTAGTTGCATCATGTTCGCTGTAAAAAGGCCTTTACTCCTGCAAAACCTTGTTAACTCACTTTGGAAATCTGGATAGAAACACTGAGTGAGTGTGTGTGTGTGTGTCTCTCTAGAACGTTAAGGCTTCTCTTGATGACACCTTGGCTGAAATGGTGTTCTAACATCCAAAGTCCAGGAATAAAGTGGCCCAACAGAGACAGAGCCAACCGCAGCCTGCTGTCCCACACTGGACACGACACGGTGCGCTGTGATTGGCTGCTGTCCCACACTTGACAAAACACGGTGCGCTGTGATTGACTGTTGTTTGACACTAGACGAAACACGGTGCGCTGCGATTGGCTGTTGTCCGACATTAGACGTGACATGGGGCACTTTGATTGGTTGCTGCCTGACAGCGGAGACCTGTGCATGGTGCCCTGTGTGCACTGGACGTGGGCCAGCACGATGCGCTGTGATTGGCTGCTGTCCTACGCTGGATATATCATAGTTCGCTGTGATTGGCTGCTGCATCACTGAAACATTTTTACGAGGTCCAAACGGAGCCTGGAGGAAAACGTCTTGCTGCTTCGAAGGGAAAGGCGCGAGGGAAAAAACGTCCACAGAAGAGACGCTAGTGAAAGCTTCCTCCTCCTCCTCTTCTTGTTCCTGAGCTCCAGGTACGTAACCATTCGTGCTGATTGGCTCACCTACACATGGCACAGGAACAGAACAGCTGACTAATAAAGTATTATTATATTTAACAAGGCATCATTCTACAGAGTCTGCAGTTATTTTTATCTCGAGATTGAACAGACAACGAGTAAGCCGCCTTGTCTGAGGCTATTAAAATGATATTTAAAGGGATTTCAAATATTCACTTTATCAACCCACACACAATTCTAATGACTATATAGAGACGCACTACATCAGTACTCGAACATGAAGCAGAGCTCAGCTTATATGAACTGGAATCAGCGACCTTACTGGCATACGTTAAGCCCATTTGAAATATTTTCAACCAAAGTCAAATCTACATAGTTTAAGACAGATGTTGGTTTTGAAAACCCACAAATTATCTCTACATTTAAATAGCAAACAGCTTGATGTGGCAGTTTCACCATAAAATGTCGTCAGACCAAATAAGAAACACTTTTACCCTCATCAAGAAATTACTGAGCACATTTGTGCTCTTATATTTAACGATTCAGGAACATTTGCCAGTCAGATTTTCCACTCAGATGATCATCTGTTTCTTAGAAGAATGTGCAGATATTAATTTAATCTCACATGTTTTATTTAAAAATAAATAAATAAATTTAAAAAAGAGACAGTTAACAGAAGTTGTAAATCAGCGTGACATCATAAATCTTACCTGGAGAAGATGAGGCAGAGACAGCTAGTCAGAGCAGCACGAGAGAAACTTTTAGGTCTCATACTTTCATTTCTGAGACTGTTAATGATTTCTTGTCTGCACTGTAAGTGTGTGCTGCTATAACATAAAATATCCTTCTATCATCGCTACGTACATTTTTATGTCATCACGTGTAAATAAGCAGAATTATGAGACTCCTTTCTACTCTTTGCGTGTTGAATATCTTGGGATATTGCATAGCGGGTTATACCACAGCTCTGTTGCATTCTCAATTCTGATTGGTCAGAAGGTGTTGATTAAGTACAGAACACCACACGACAGACCGTGTGACCATATGAAAATAATACACGCTTGGGAGTCGCACATTTTTGTGGTTTATAGTTAAATTTAACCTTGTGGAAAGCATGAGAGACAAGTTAGTTCCTGTAATCACTTACGTTATAGCAGTCATTCCCTCACCAGCCTCCCTCTCTCTCTCTCTCTCTCTCTCTCTCATTTCATTTGTCACTGTACTAAGAAAATGGAAAACAAACTTCTCTGTCCTCAATCAGAACACCGTGATTGTTGCAAAGCGCTTACAACTGAGACTCCATCAACTAAAATCTCACGATCATCAATGATTACTTCGAACATTTTACTTTATTAAATCTGTTTAATATTAGACTTAGATTATGAGGAGAGTTTGTGGTACCGTGTATGAGCTGTTACTATAGAAACAATGACGTATAAGAATGAGTGCATTAATTTGATCCTACAGTTTATGTTACAGTCGGATGTACTATCCAGGCCGCGCTGTTATACAAAAATAATGCACGCTTTTTGACCAATCAGATTCAAGCATTCAACTGCAATGAGCTCGAGTGATTGATCGGTTTTTATGATTAAATCGGCACCGATAACTGATTGCTGGAACCGATTAATCTGTTATCGGCAAAATCACCACCAATAGTTTTTTACCGATAGGTTGCGTCCGTTGCCGGAGCGGCTGAGAAGGGTTCGCGGTCATTATACAGTACGAGAGCGGCCTCTAGAGGCGAAATAAAAACTATCACTGACTAATTTTGTTGTGTTATTTGAAGTGTTTTTTGATTAATTTTGGACGTCTCTATTTTTATGTTATTTGGAGTGTTACATTTTGGTTCAGTTTGGCTATAGATCTTTTATTTACTTTAATATTTATTAATAGTTAATATATAAATATTTATATATTTATCTAATTTAAAGCCATACAGTACATTTTCATGGTACAGTCAGTACTGTTTATTTTTGTAATAAAGTTCAGCAATATTTTACTCTGAGTGTTCTGTTTTCATTCAGTATTTCATTCAAATTTAAAAATTTAAAACCGGTTGATTAAACCGGTTGATTAATCGGTTATCGGCAGGTACCGCCCGACTTAGTTATCGGGTGTCAGTAAAATCCACTCGGCCAACCTCGAACTGCAATGTGGTATACTTTTCTATAACAGCAGCTCTGACAGTAGTTCCAGCTGTAATTTAAATGACAGGTTAAGATGAATGTGCTCGTTCTAAAATGTGATCTTCTCTATACTAACAACTTACGCAAGGACTTGTACGGAAGATGCTTCACATAAACAAACTCATTTTAATGCGTGTATTTGTTGATATGGCGAAGAGATGATGATTTAGCTTTTATGGAAGGAGTCTCAGTGCTTTGTAACAGTCAGAGGTAAAGCTGTAGCAGAGGAAAGGCATGGCGTGACAAGCTGCACTGTTTGTCTTATTAATTTCAACACAGAGAGAATAAAAAGAGAGGCCAGTGAGGGAAGGACCGTTTACAGCTAATACAGCGCAAGTGATAAACAAGTACTGACTTGTTTCAGGGATGAACCACAACATTAAACATAACTATAAATGGATAAAAAGTACACGTCGTTCTTGAATAAATAAAATAACTTAATAGTTGTTGCCATCTTTCTACGGTGAAAAAAAAAGGAATAATTAGAGGAAATGTACCATTAAATTGTCTTTGTGTAGTGTTATTGCTGCAGAGTGAGAAAAGTGATTTGCTTGCACTAATGAACACCACTAAACGTTTATGTTGCACATGTACATGTTTATTGAACACGCTTTCTTCGTTTTTATTCTCTTTTAGACAAAAATATAGAAGGTGCACATAGAGTCGTCTCCGCTGTAACACACGGGTTCGGGATTTTGCTACGGTGACGATTCGGCCCCCCCCCACCCCCAACCCCCCCAAAAAAACAAACAAAACAAAACAAAACAAAAAAAACACACAACTACATCATCTGAGCACATAAAAGGAATTGTGGGTAATCTCTGCACGAATACACAAGTCTGAACTGCAGCTGCAAGGTGATTGAAGGACAGCGGTGTGTTCTACGCTGAAACGCTGAGATTGCATAGGGGTTAGCGGCGTTTCCTACACGCAACTGTACAGAGCAGGGAAATATGAGCTTCAGGCTTCATCAGAAAAATAGAACGCTAAATCAGGATGGTCCTGCGCCTGAGCTATGACAGGGTCTGTAATTATCCGTGCACACTACAGCAGAGGGAACCGTTTAAACAGGCAAAACACTCAGCACGTTCATTCACATTAATCAACGCTGATTAGCGGCTCGACCGGCGACTCGAGTTATTCGAGTACGGTTCGACGTCGCTCAGGAAATCATTCACCTGGTTTATTGAGGACAAGTAGGATAGAGGGATAGAACGATGAAACACAGGGAGAGAAATAAGAGAAGGAGGGAGAGGATATGAGGGGATAAGTAGAGATCCGGGAATAAAAGAAAGGGAAAGGTTTCGAGAAGAGAAAGGATGAGGAACAGGGGAGATGCGGAGAGGAACAGGACATCAAGACTGGGAGGTGAGACAAGAGAGAAAAGAAGCAAAAAAATGTACTGTGGGAGAAAGAAGAGAAAACAAGGGAAGAGAAATGTGTGAAAGAGCGAAAAAATAAGAGAGAAGAGAGGAGGAGAAGAAGACAGGCTAAGAGAAGGAGAGAACATGAAAAAGGGGAGACGGAGCGGACAGAGGAAGGAGAGAAATGAGAAAGCAGGAAGAAGAGAAATCAGAATAGGAGAGAAATAAAAGGAGTTTCATAGCCGAGCCTTCTCCGGCAGTTAGGAAGAGATAGAGAGGGGGGGAAAAAGAGGAAAAAAAAATAGGATGAAGAGAAGAGAGATTGTGCTTTCAGCAGACGTGTTTATACTGGACCCAACTCTTAGAATTGCCATTTCAAAGAGAACAAACACACACGTACATACACACACTCAGACACACACACACAGCTGACTGAAATCTTTGTCACAAGCACGTCTTAATGTAAAACAGTAATCTACAACACTGTCATGCTGAGATATGTGTGTGTTTCTAGGCATCAGCATGTCATTATTAAATACACACATTTGTATAGGTCTAGATCTCTCTCTCTCTCTCACACACACACACGGAGCTGCTGCAGAAGTAGAAGTCAGACTCCAGGAAACTCAAACAAATATTTTCCACATTCGCATAAACACACGGGGCTCAGAAACACCAAGCGTGTGCCAATATTCCATTTTCATTTCACGATCATTGCTAAAGTTCTTATAATGGCTTTGCGAGATCATCACAATATTGTGTTTAAAAAAACAACAACAAAAAAACAAAACAGGCTCCATGTATAAATGTAGATGTTTCTATTGTGCAGCATCTTGTTCTGGTGGTGAAGGACACATTCACTGCTGAGTCATACTGTAGATCTCCATATTTGGCCCCTACTGACATATAGACTCCAACTGATTTGCTCAGTGTGTGAGTGTGAGACTGACTGACTTACTGTGTGACTGAAGGAGTGAGTGACTGAGTCACTGACAGACTGGCAGTGTCAGTGACTAACTGAGTAACTAACTGACTAACTGAATGACTGACTGAGACTGACAGTGACTGACTAACTGAGTAACTGATAATTAAGTGACAGACTGAGACTGATAGTAACTGACTGAGTGACTGTGACTGAGACTTAGTGACCGATTGTGACTGACAGTGATGAGTGACAGATTGTGACTGACAGTGATGAGTGACAGTGATGAGTGACAGTGATGAGTGACTGACAGAGACTGAGTGACAGATTGTGACTGACAGTGATGAGTGACTGACTGTGACTGACAGTGATGAGTGATTGACAGAGACTGAGTGACAGATTGTGACTGACAGTGATGAGTGACAGTGATGAGTGACTGACAGAGACTGAGTGACAGATTGTGACTGACAGTGATGAGTGACAGATTGTGACTGACAGTGATGAGTGACTCACTGTGACTGACAGTGACTGACGGACTGACAGAGACCGAGTAACTGACAGGGTAACTAACAGAAAGAGTCAGTGACTGAGTGAAATACTCCGTTGATGAAAGATCCAAGACTGAAGAAGTGACGTTGGAAACTGAATGAGTGATGTTGAACTGATAGCTAACAGTAATACATGCACAAGAGAATGTCAGTACATTTTTACATGGAGTATTTTGCCACTACACTTGTGTTTGGTGTTACTGCTCTACCTACACGTTCAGGAAATACTCCCACAGATGAAGAGGGAATGCCTGTATGGCAGACAAGTGGCCTCACAGCACTCTAATATTGCTATTAGGGCTCTAATATGGAGATCTGAACACTGCATTTAATTTGTCCTATAAGAAGACAGTTTCCTTTATTTCACCTTCCAAATGCTGCCTACCTCAGGAGCCAATATCGTGTCCATGGTAACAATACTGTCTGCCAATATTGCAATATATCATATAATCAGTTATCGGCACATGCATACTCAACATACGTGACAAAGATATAAAGAATTCTTCTGAATAATCTATGACTCATATACATACGTTTATATCTCACACACACACACACACACACACTCGTTCACTAACGCTCTATTCATTTTCACATAGAATCTTAATTAGGCATACAGGAAAGATCTTGTTAAAGTCTATAATAATCTATAATATCACTACAGTAACGACAGTAAGACTCTCTTTACACACACCACTGCATACAGCGCAGATACACTGCTCATTTACACTTACAGCTTCACACACACACACCACCTATTTACATCAGTGAGGGCGAAGAGGGGGTGGACCATGTGGAAACGGAGGGAAACGGAGGGAAAGGAGTGGGAAGAGAAAGAAAGAAAGAACAGGAGAGGAAAAAGAGCGAAAGAGAGAGAAGAATGAGAAAGAAAGAAAAAAAAAATCAGAAAAAGAAACAAGAGATTAGGAAAAACAAGATGAAGAGAAAGAACAAAAGACAGAATGATGAGAGAGAATGAGTGAGAGAAAAAGAATGAACGAGAGATAGAGACAGAGAAAGAAAGAACTGAAGGAAAGATTAAAAATAAATAGAGGAAACACGAGAAAGAAGCTAAGAACGAACGTGAGAGAAAAAGGGGGAAAAAAAACAAGAAAAGGAACAAAAAAGAGAAAGAAAAAAGAGATAAAGATTTTTTAAAAAACAAGAGAAAGAACAATTGAAAGAATCACGAGAGAAATGAATGAAAGAGAGAACGTGAGAAAAAGAAAGAGAAAAAGAACAAAAGAAAAAGAAAGAAAAGGAATGATGGACAGAAAATGAAAGAACAAGAAAATGAAAGAGAAAAAAGTGAGAGAAAAAAAGAAATAAAAGATCATGTACAATAAAAATAAATATTATAAATAGAATTAAATTAAAAAAAAGATTTAATAAAAATAACAGAAACTATAAAGTGCAGTGCAAGTCTGAGACATGATAAGATATAAATGTCTTTTGATTCAACACACACACACACACACACACACACACACACAGAAACCCACAAATAAAGCAGGTCTGTGATGAAAGAATGAAGAACAGACAAAATGATGAACATGAAGGAAGAACAGATGAACCCCAAAAATGAAAAAAAAAAAAAAAAAAAAAAACCCAGAAGGGGGGGGAGAGAGAGAGATGGAAAATAAAAGGGTGAGCAGCAGGATGGAGGCTGAAAGCAAAGCAGTTAGACAGACAGAAGGAAAGATGGATGGAAGGATGGCTGGATGGATGGATGGTGGGAGGGATGAAGTGAGAGATTTAGACAGAGAGTGTTGAGCTCTACAGGTCGATGAGCTGATCCACCAGCAGCAGTGAACAAGCCAAACTGGGCAAACTGGAGTCAGAGCCAGTAGCGCTGTGGGAGGAGCCTAAAGACAGGGGCGGGGACAATTTGGGTGGGGTAAAGTAAGAAAAGAAGCAGGCAGCAAGAAGAACAAGAGAAGAGGAGAGGAAAAAAAAATCAACAAATTAGACAAAAGTAAGCAAAGGTATGGGGGGGGGGGGACAAAGGGGGGTAAGAAAAAAGCACAAAAAAAGGATGTAAAAATGCAAGAACAAAAAGAATTAGCATGCATTAGCGTTAGGAAGGAGGGCAGGAAAGAAAAAAAAAAAAGAACGAGGTAGGACAGAGGAAAGGAGGGCAGAGAGAGGTAATCATTAAAGAACAGTTCTTGAGTAAATAGCACTTTAATCAACTAACAGAAATCTGGAAACTTTTTGAGAACCATTTTGTAATCAGATCTGAAAGTACAGGGAGTACGGGAAAGATCTAGAACTTTCCAATAATTACAAGGTTCCTGCACGTTCTTAACTGTAAAGCGGCGGAATTCTTTTCCTTTGGTCTAATTTGATCTCGCACACCATTCGCTACACGTCAATATAGAAAACAAACAGAGAGGCATTTGAAACACAGCCGTACTCTCTTTACCTTGAGATGTTTTCGAGACACGCACTGGGATCGGGTCAAACTCGTCATCTGCGCTTTTGTCTGAACCCGGCGGCTCAAAGCCAGAGATCAAGCAAGTCGAGTCTGGAAAGGCAGCAAAGCAGCAACATGAGGGTTGACGAAGAAAAGAAAGACGAAAGACAGAAATGTTGGTGAGGTTTCGGAAAAGTGGAGTCCACAGACAGAGATGCAGACATTCGTGTGTTAACCAACGACCACGGTCCCCTCTGAAAGTATTGGGACAGCAAGGCTAATCCTATTTTCTTCACTATACGTTGAAGACACTTGGATTCGACATCAAATGATGAATATGAGACGACAGATCAGAATTTCAGCTTTCATTTCCTCGTATTTACATCTAGATGTGTTAAACAACCTATAACATGGCACTTTCTGTTCGAACCCACGCGAGTGATCAAAAATATTGGAACACGCGACTGATCTGTGTTTCTTGCTGCCCAGGTGTGCCCTGTTAAACTGACTGCTTATAGAATGAATAGCTCTGAATGTATACTCTTGGCTGGAGCCCTAGGTTTCGTCTGTGAAGACTGCATTTGTTGTTAAAACGGATAAACCAACATGAAGACCGGAGAGCTGTCTATGGGAGAAAAGCGGGCGAAACAAAAGAATTTGCCTTGCTGTTCCAATACTTTTAGAGACGACTGTACTTGAATGCTGAATAGTGAGCAATCGCACCTGTCATGCTGTGGGCAGATCCTCCTGACACAGGTGCAAATTCGTCTAGACAGGGGGTAGGGCCAGAGGAGAAAGGACTGCCCAAGAGAGAGTCTTCTCCACTCAGAGTGTCTATCACAGAGAGAGAGAGAGAGAGAGAGAGAGAGAGAGAGAGAGAGAGAGGTGGTCATGGGCACTTAGAGGATTTAGATACAGCATACTGCAGATATACATGTAGTTATTCTGTAAAACAATGATGCACACCATTTATAATTATCCTTCACACATTTCCCTTTGTTTGCATGGAAACGGCCTTCTTTTATAGCCAGGGTTTATTAATGAAGCTAATTTCAGCAATTTCAATATTCTGTTCACCCTAGATACCAGAATCAGTTAAAATAAGAGAAGGCCAGACTGTACAAAGGTGTACAACAGAAAGCCGAATAAAAAGTGACCATGACCGTACGGTACTGCGCTTTCGTCTTCCCCTCACATCTCACTGAAGAGAATGTGTGTGAAAATGTAACAGTAAGTTTTCACTGGATTATCTGAAAACATCCCCAACCTTCACAAAAAAAAAAAAAAAAAAAAAGATTTTGCCAATAATCTGTAAAGATCACTAAGATAGAAGTAAATGATGGTGATGAGGAACTTTAATATCCTGAGCATCCGAGTTATTTTTCTCCAAACAAATTTCTTAGACAAATGAAACCAAACGCATAACGTCTAATGTTGAAAAAATATTTTTACTATTGTTCCACTCGTGCTACATATCCCCAAAAGGTAGCATTCTTTAGTAAAACAAGTCTTACCAGTCCTCATTGCATCTGTCTGCACAGGATGAACCTGAGGAGCCTCCAGTCCAGGGATCAGGGAGTCCACACACACCTCAGCACTTCCTGTGTATGTGGGCGAGATTTACTATTTATTATGTATAAGCTTTATTTAGACAGACGAAAGCCTGTGTAGTGTTACAGATAACACACATGCACGTGTGTATGTTACCATCTCTCATGTCCTCTACAGAACTGCCAAAGGGGTCGGACATTGACAGAAGGTCAGGCAGCATAAGAGATGCGTCTGGAGATTTTAGACCCTCTATTAGCTTTTCTGTACAGAGAGGGGGGAAAAGGAGACAAGAGTAGAGTGTTACTGCATTCAGCACCACAGTGTGACGAAAAACCTGTCAAACATCCATCTAACATCCATATAACTCTCATCTAATATTCATCTCACACCCATCTAACCCTGATCAAACACCCATCTAACCCTGATCAAACACCCATCAAACCCTCATCAAACAACCATCTAACCCTGATCCAATACCCATCAAACCCTGATCAAACACCCAACTAACCCTCATCAAACAACCATCTAACCCTGATCCAATACCCATCAAACCCTGATCAAACACCCATCTAACCCCTATCAAACACCCATCTAACCCTCATCCAACACCCATCTAACCCCTATCAAACACCCATCTAACCCTCATCCAACACCCATCAAACCCTCCTCCAACACCCATCTAACCCTCATCCAACACCCATCTAACGCTCATCCAACACCCATCTAACCCTGATCCAACACCCATCTAACCCTCATCAAACACCCATCTAACCCTCATCAAACAACCATCTAACCCTGATCCAATACCCATCAAACCCTCATCAAACACCCATCTAACCCTCATCAAACACCCATCAAACCCTGATCAAACACCCATCTAACCCTCATCAAACAACCATCTAACCCTGATCCAACACCCATCTAACCCTCATCAAACACCCATCTAACCCTCATCAAACACCCATCTAACCCTCATCAAACATCCATCTAACCCTGATCCAACACCCATCTAACCCTCATCAAACCCTCATCAAACCCTCATCCAACACCCATCTAACCCTCAAACACCCATCTAACTCTCATCAAACACCCATCTAACCCTGATCCAATAGCCATCTAACCCTCATCCAACACCCATCTAACCCCTATCAAACACCCATCTAACCCTCATCCAACACCCATCTAACCCTCATCCAACACCCATCAAACCCTCCTCCAACACCCATCTAACCCTCATCCAACACCCATCT
>JANDJT010000060.1:5540125-5553236 GCA_024331685.1 Stegophilus panzeri
CCATCTAACCCCTATCAAACACCCATCTAACCCTGATCCAACACCCATCTAACCCTGATCCAACATCCATCTAACCCCTATCAAACACCCATCTAACCCTGATCCAATACCCATCTAACCCTGATCCAACACCCATCTAACCCTGATCCAACACCCATCTAACCCTCATCCAACACCCATCTAACCCTCATCCAACACCCATCTAACCCTGATCCAATACCCATCAAACCCTGATCAAACACCCATCTAACCCTGATCCAACACCCATCTAACCCCTATCAAACACCCATCTAACCCTGATCCAACACCCATCTAACCCTGATCCAACATCCATCTAACCCTGATCCAACACCCATCTAACCCTCATCCAACACCCATCTAACCCTCATCCAACACCCATCCTAGTCTCATGGAACCCTTGTCTATCCTTCACCTAACAACCATCTAACCTCATCTAACACATATCTACAGTTGAGGCCAAAGGTTTACATACTCCTAGGTTAAAGATATTCAGTCTTTGTTTTTCACAACTCCACACATTTCATGTCACTTTACAGTTTTTATGGCAAATCAATTAGGGCATCTACTTTCTTCACATCCGAGGTCATTTTAAAACAAATCAGTTAGAGACAGATTGATTTCAGCTTGAATTCACTATATCAAAATTCCAGTGCATCAAATGTTTACATACACCAAGTAGACTGTCTCTTTAAACAGTCTGGAAGATTCCAGAAACTGATCTAATGGCTTTTAGAAGCTTCTGATTGGCCAATTTAATGAGTACATATTTCAGCAAACTATTGTGAGAAGCTTGAGGGAGGCTACCCCAAGAGTTTGATTCGAGTTCAAGCAATTAACTTGAACTTGAGGCAGTGAGGCACCAAATATATTTTGAAACGACCTCTTATGGAAATGAAGTGGATACCTTAATCAGCTTAACACAGGGAACGTACGCTAAAACGTCTTTAGTCTAGGTGTATGTAAACTTTTGGCCACCTAACACCCATCTAACATTCATGAAAAGTCTACCACCAATTCAATTCTCATCTAACTCCACAAATCCCTTGTGCAGATTATGTAATAACACCACCCTTTAAGTCGAAGAAACTTAACCAAGGGAATGTAAACAAGGCTCCATTAGGAACAGCAATGGAGCCCAGGGCTGGCTCAGACATATGTAGCTCATTTCACTCTCCTTTAATCACATTTTCTTCTTATTCATGCCACAACTTTCTCATCTCATGGAGGAAATACTTCATTGTGAGATTTGGGGGTGTGTGTAAGCTTCTGTTTTCTAGGTTAACCTGATTTGGGCTGGATGTAGACAGATGAACTCACCTGGTACTGCCAGTAAATCAGCACCCGAATCCAACCCCAGAATATCAGCAGGTCTTTCAGCTGAGCAGAGAGAGATGGAGAGAACAAAGTCATGACTGTCCACCTTTATGCACTAGCAAACAAAATCATGTTGACCTCAATCAACTGTTCCTTTAGTCTTTATTCTTTTTTTATTTTATTTATTATTATTCCTTTATTTGAGATATAGCTTGGATTCTCATCACATTAACAGTCTGCATGTAAACAGATCGAGAGTGAACGTGACGTTTTTTCATCCGAGGATAAAACTGACAGCGCGGTGACATCTCACTGTTAAACCCTATGAAGCACAGCACATCCGTTTAGTGTGTGTGTGTGTGTGTGTGTGTGTGTGTGTGTGTGTGTGTGTGTGTGGCACTCTATGTATGCAGGCCTTATGCATCAACCTCTCACACATATGTTTAACAAATGCCTGTCTTCCAGGCCAGTGATATCACAAACATATACTTCCTATCCTGCTGGTAAACACACACACACACACACACACACACACACACACACACACATGCACTGCAGCTGCAATCATAGTGAAATGGGAGTCTGAATTAAATGATGAAAGAAGGCCACCTTCCTTCTAGACAACCTCTAAAATATACAATCGCATATACACTACCGGTCAAAAGTTTATACACACTCATTCTTTATATTGATTTTTTTCCACATCTGAGAATAATAATAAAGTCATCAAAACTCTGGAGTAACACAAATGGACCTATGGGAATTAAGTTGTGATATAAAATCCAAAATAAATCCAAATAATTTAGTATTTTAGCATCTTCAAAGTAGACACCTTTTTCGCCGAGAATTTCCAGAAATGGATTCTTGGCGTTTTCCCACCCGATTTCTTGAGGAATTTCCCTGAGATGCTTTTTAAACAGTATTAAAGGAGTTCCCACCGACGCCGGACACTTACCGGCTGCTTTTCGGAAATATTCCGCTCCGAGTCGTCCGTTTAAAAAAAATATTTTTCTGTTAATAAAATGTTAGTTTTCTAATGAAAGAAATGAATACGTCGGCACGATTATATTTTTGCCTTCAACACCGATTTCAAACATTTAATCGCACGCCTTCAGATCAAAAGGTTTTTAACATCATGAGAAACATTTCACTCTGGTGTCCACAAACTTTTGACCGGTAGTGCAACATCCTTACTGTTCTTGAAATGAAATCCATGCTGGGATCTTAAAGAGGTCTTGGAAATTCTTACAATGGAAAGGTGTACTTGCCTTGATTTCGAAAGGATTTAGACGTTTTCACACGTACAAAAAGAGGTTGGAGAAAGATATAAAAAGACAGAAAGGTTGGAACACGGGTCATCGAAGAAGCCTTTTTGTACTGACATCGTCTTTGAAACCTAGCACACTGAACACGTAGTGGGTAT
The DNA here is from genome assembly GCA_024331685.1 of Stegophilus panzeri. Taxonomy (NCBI): domain Eukaryota; kingdom Metazoa; phylum Chordata; class Actinopteri; order Siluriformes; family Trichomycteridae; genus Stegophilus; species Stegophilus panzeri. The sequence continues at coordinate 5,542,884 of JANDJT010000060.1, forward strand.
GAATTAAATTTCCTTCAAATCTCTTCTTCACGTGTGAGGTATGTTTGCCTCGTACCTCAGGGATTAGGGGTTCGCATACCGCCTCCACCCTGTTAGCGTGGAGCTTGCGTGTTCTCCCACGTGCTTTCCTCCGGGTGCTCCGGTTTCCTCCCCAAGTCGAAAGAGATGCATTGTAGGCTGATCGGCCTGTCCAAATTGCCAGCAGTGTATGTTAATGTGTGCGAGATTGTGCCCTGCGATGGATTGGCACCTCGTCCAGGGTATCCCCCGGCTTGTACCCAGAGTTCCCTTGGATGTGCACCAAGGAATGGATGGCTCCCAAGGTGGATGGATTGATTTATGGGTCTTCTTCGTTTTTACAAACTTGCACTTGAGTGTATGTCGAGGATCACGGTTTATATAATGACCAGGTTCAGTATGTGTGGTACAACGGACTCTCGTTATTATAATAACCCTCATTATTCGGCTGTGGCTCAGGTGGTAGAGCGGGTTGTCCACTAATCGATTCCCGGCCCACGTGACTCCACGTACCGAAGTGTCCTTGGGCAAGACATTGAACCCCACGTTGCTCCCGATGGCAAGCTAGCGCCTTGCATGGCAGCTTTGCTACCATTGGTGTGAGAATGTGTGGAGAACCACTTACTCAGCTAGCTCCACTACACTGAATGTTATTTCTACAACAGCAGCTCTGACCGCAGTGCCAGCTCCGAATGACAGGTCTATATCAACGCACTCGTTCTAATACGCCATCCTTCCTCTAGCTAATTCGCTGGGATGGCATAATCCCTCATCACCACGATGAAATATTCTGTAAGGAGACGGTTATACGAGTATACGATGATATTTATAAGGTGTCTCGGGTGTCAGTGATTCGAAAGGGTCGTAAGTTTTCCGTCATGACAAAGTCTTCAGGATAGAGGAGTTTGTACTTTGTGGTTTTTCTCTGTAACATGAGAAGCTGTATGCAAGAGAGACCAAAAAAAAAAGAATGAGATGCTGGTGAAAGAAAGACTGTTTAAGTGAGAGCAGGAGCTAACTTGTAAGAACATGACGTGTCGTTCTTAAATAAAGAAACATCGCAAACACAAATTGCAATAAGAAAACACTACAGGGTGTGCACGTATTTGGAAAATACTCCGCTTTGGGTTTTTTTTTCTAGAACAGAATCACATCCTGAGGTTTTCTTAACCTCTAGTTTGTGTGTGTGAGAGAGAGACGTTGCTGACATAAACCTGCTGTGTCTGGTCATGAATCGGATGTGTTTGAGCAGGACGGTCGCTAAACCGTGGGCTCGGGTGATGATCATCCTGACCTTCAGCGAGGGTTTCCTCCACGGTGACCTGATGATGTCCGATGGTGAAGGTCCTGCCGATGAAGTTCCCGCCGACTCCACCGGATCCGCCTCCACCTCCAGAACCAGGACCAGCACTAACCAGCTCCCTCCGAGAGTCGAAGAACTTCTTCATGCTGAGCTCCTTGACTGAGATACCACCTTGTCACGGATTGGGTTATCACAAATGACCCGAAATTAAACAACACGGTTCCTGTAGCCTTAATAAGGGAAGTGTAACAGACCTGAAGCCCTTTTAGTGTGAATCAGACACTGCCTCAGCTGCCCTGGGAGACATTGTGTCTATAGCCTTATATAATCCTATAGAATTCACGGTGTCATATATTACAGCATTTATGGTAATAACGGTTCTCCAACATCTGTTTCCAGTTATCTGTTGTTAGCTATTATTTAGCTATATAAACCAGGCAACAACAAAATAGAGAGCTAAACTGTCCACTGTCACTCAGATAAACCCCTGAGGAAACCAAAAACACACCTTTCCCGACCTTAAACCGTTCCTGCGAGACGGAGACAGAAAGCTGGAGGTGTATTCGTGCCTATTTCAGCTCGACTGCGATTTCGGTCAATCAGCGAGCTAATGTTAATGTTAATGCTAAGGCTAACGCTATGACAGATGACAGGATGCAGTTAGCCAGCTAGCAACGCAAGAGTAAACACATCTGATGTACACCATATCACGGTGCCATGCAATAACCACGCACCACTAACATTATTTATTTTTTTATTAACGCCCGTTAAATGAAACAAGCAGAAATACACAACCTTGGCTAAATCCAAGCAGCTAAGCTAAGCTAACTAAACCGCTTAGAGAACGGACTGATGTGAACGAAACTGTCATCTTAGCTTAGCAGCTACCCCGAAAAAATCATCGCAGAAATAATGATATGTACAGCGCTGACCATTTCCATCGGCAGACGCGAGTTTTTAAATTAAAAGGTTCATTTTAGGATGATCAGATTTCATTATTGTTGGGGGGGGAGGAAAAAAAATCAATGTCGCAAATCTAGCGACAAATACTAGCTGTCAGTACGCAATCCACGTACGCATGCGCAGTGACAAAAGGGTCACAGGGACGCCGAAGTTGACGTGTGAAACTCGTGCGCATGCGCAATATCATGGCGCGCCCTCAACCTCAACCAATATTACTATATAGGAAAACGTTACATTTTGAACAGGTATTGGTAATAATAATTGCAAATATACCTTCACAGGATTGTTACAATGAAAAACATTTAAATCTGTTATCTCATATTTAGCAACCATAATGAAGGGTATATCTCAACCAGCTCCCTAGTTCTGTAGGTATCAGGTGTATCAGTATATGGTGTACACGAGTTTGGACCCAGGGCACACAGTGGGTAGTGGTTAGCACGGTCGTCTCACACCTCCAGGGTTGGGCAATCGAGTCCTGCTGTTGCCTGTGTGCAGAGTTTGCATGTTCTTCCCGTGCTGCAGGGGTTTCCTCCGGGTACTCCGGTTTTCTCCCCAATCCAAAGACATGCATGGTAGGCTGATTTGGCATGTCCAAAGTGTCCTTAGTGTATGAATGGGTGTGTGAATGTGTATGTGATTGTGCCCTGAGATGGATTGGCACCCCGGGTCCAGGCTGTACCCCACCTCGTGTCCAATGCTCCCTGGGATAGGCTCCAGGCTCTCTGTGGCCCAATAGGATAAGCGGTATAGAAAATGGATGGATGGATGGATGGATGTCCACTACTTTCTTTTCTCACAGGGTTTTGGGGGAGCCTGGATCCTATCTCAGGGAACTTGGGGGACACCCTGGATGGGGTGCCAACCCATCACAGGGCACAATCACACATACTACAGAAGATTTAGAGATGCCAATCAGCCTACCACGCATGTTTTTGGAAGCCAGGAGGAAACCAGAGTACCCAGGAGGCACGGGGAGGAGGGACTCAAATCCCCAACCCTGAAGGTGCGAGGCAAACGTGCTAACCACTAAGCCACCGTGCCCGTCCCCCATTTTCAAGAGAGTCATATTAATAAGAATGCCAATGTAGGAGCAAAGATGACAGCAAACGTTAGACTCAAAGTTCCAGAATGCAATGCAGTTATATTGCTGAGTTTGTGGTGCCATGTTGTAATAATGTAATTTCCCACCTAGGCACATTTGACCTGTGAAGTGAGGGGAAAAAGGTGGACGCCTCCACGAAAGAGTGTGTTTTATTTGCTTTGTCAGAGCACGTCAAGCTTATAAAAAGCTACTTTTACAGTGAACTTCAAACTTCAAAACATTCATGCAATATTTTGGACCAAAATTGCGCTATTACAACTTGCGAGTTACCACTCACAAGGCCTGACGAACACAGCAAAATGTCACCGCACCACTATCAGCAGGTAGTCGAACAGCACTGTGGGTAATTTATGTTGATTAAAAAAAATCTTGTACAGCACTGTACACGTGTATATGTATGCCAAAAAAACCCAAAATCTAACATGTCGTGTACATGCATATTCACCAAGGTGGTGTTTATTGATTAGGAAAGCAGGATTTATTGAAATGGAATTATCAACTATTTTTGACCTTAGTTTGATTACCTTAGTAACCTTGGCTTTTTCTATCCTGGATCAAAGTATACTGTATACAGTTCTTTGCCCAATCAGCTGTTTAGAAACAGAGGTATGAAATAACTGATGTTTGTGAGAAAGATGATTCCTGAGAACTCCGCTTCCCTTCTGGATAACTAAATCTCCTTCCCTTTTTTTTGTTTCCCTACCTCTTTTTTTGTTTCTCTTTCCTATATCTATAACTCTTATGGCTCTTCAGTACAGATAGGACTGGCTGTCTAGAATAAATCAGAAGCCGCTGAGAACTTCTGCTCGAGCACTCAGAGTTCTCACACTTTACAGTTCCACAATCATTCCCATATCAGTTATCAGTTAAAGGTGTCATTTGTAAAGGCGGGCGGCTGTGGATCAGGTGGTAGAGCAGGTTGTCCAATAACCGGAGGGTTGGCGGTTTGATTCCTGGCCCACATGACTCCACATACCGAAGTGTCCTTGGGCAAGACAGTGAATGTCAAGCTTCCCAATGGCAAGCTAGCACCTTGCATTGCAGCTCTGCTTCCATTGGTGTGTGAATGAGACACAGTATAAAGCACTTTGTAGATCCTCTAAGGTTAAAAAAAGTGCAGACCCTTTACCAATTTATTCCCTGACACAAGCCTATCTGGAGCCAGTGGATTTAGGAGCACAGATTGTGAAAAAGATTCTTTACATAACATGTATTTAGATTATTTTTATATTAGAGGTATAGAATTTCCACTTTAAGCATTTTAAGCATGATATAACAAATACCATTCACTGAAGCTTTACTGGGTTTTATTCTAATCTGGTATGTGATTGGTCATGATGTAGTCCTAGGATTGTAGTCCTAGCTTGGCTCAACAGAGAATCAACTTAACCTCAAGTGCATTTATTAGGTTGTGTCATGCTGAAACCCAGCTTTAAAGATTTATTTTTCCCATCCATAAGTTTGGTTTAATAAATATGTGACGCTATTGTTGTTCATTTGCTTTTATTTTTGTTTTATGTAGGTAGAATTTTGCTTGAAGTCGCATGAAGTGGGCGGGGACATTTGATATTCAGTCACCATCTGTAGTAGCTCAATAGAGTCGAGCTGACGAGGAAAAAGCATGACCAGGAAGCATCATAAAATATCGCACATGAATTAACAATATGCATGGCGGTTAGCCACAGAACTAGCCTGACCGGACTCCGTCTGGACTTCAGGTATAAATAAACACCACAACAGTGTGAATACCTGCCAGCATGCAACCCATAAATGCATCTCTCCTATAACAGGAAGCACTTATTCTAACAAAACAACAAAAAGACACTAACCACCAACACAATAGGCAGCCACAGGGACTCAATGCCCACAACAATGTAGTTATTAATTATACCACATTTCTCTAATCTGATTGGTCAGAAGGTGTTTATTAACTTTCTATAACAGCACAGCTCAGACAGTAGTGCAAGACCAATCCCAGGTTTATATTAATGCACTCATTCTAATACGTTATCATCATGAGTAACATCATTCACAGAGACTTGTATGGTTGGCATTCCATAAGTGGATTAAAAAAGTTCTTTATCAAATAAAAACATAATTAATATATAAATAATCAATTTTTTTTTTTCCTGTAAGGAGACATTTTTATGCGATTTGGAAGGAGTCTCAAGTATCAACGCTTTGTAAGAGTCAGTAAGATTTCTGCCATGCAAAAGTCTTCTCTACTCAGCACTTTGTGGTTTCTGGTTTGTTAGTAATGCAGAACGACAAGCTGCGTTTTTGTCTTATTAACATCATAACAGAGAAAAAATGAGAGGCTGATGAGGGGACAGACTGTTTATAGCTGCTGTAACATATGTGATAACAGGAACTAACTTGTCTTGTGAACATTCAAATTACACATCGTTCATTAATAAATAAAATGCAATCGTTTAAAATGCTGTAGCATAAGAGGAATAAAACACTTAACGACATGCTATTATAGAAAAATAATCGACATCAGGTTGGTTTAGTAACTCTGCTATGAACTCTGATGGGTGATTCACATCTGAATTTATACAAAAAGCAGCACTGCAGTGGAAAATTCTGGACAGACCTATTAAGTCATGATGCATTTGTTATATGAAAGTGACCACCTAATCTCGCAGGAAAAATTAAAAGTATCTTTCCTTGTTGCTGGGGTGGTACCTTCAGGGGTACACCTTTTGTACCTGTAGATTTCACATGGAAACATGGATATAGTGTACCTTTAAAAAGATTTAAGGTAAATACACTATATGGCCAAAAGATTGCGCCATCATACCCATATGTGGTTCTTCCACAAACTGTTGCCACAAAGTTGGAAGCACACAAGTATATATGATGTCTTTGTGTGCTGTAGCATTACAATTTCCCCTCACTGGAACCTGTTCCAGCATGACAAAGTCCCTATCCACAAAGCGAGCTCCACAAAAGACATGATTTTCCCTGACCTCAACCCCACTGAACACCTTTGGGATGAATTGGAGCAATGATGCACCTCAGGCCTCCACGCCCAACAGCAGTGCCTGACCTCACTAATGCTCTTGTGGCTGAATGAGCACAAATCCCCACAGCACCACTCCAAAATCTAGTGGAAAGCCTTCGCAGAAGAGTGGAGGTTATTATAAGAGCATTATAACTGAATCTGGAAAACAACGTTCAACAAGCACATATAGTGGTCATATAGTGTAAATGGACCATTATTTGTTAAAAGGTACACAACATGCACTTTTTAGGTAAAAGATACATACTAAAGGTACTAAAGGTGTATGCTTGAGGGTACCACCCTAGCAACAAGGAGTGGTACAGTTAGAATACAGAAATTCACCAGAAATTCTAATGGTTTCCACTGCAAATACCATTACAAACCATCAGCTAAACATTAAAACCACTAACATTACTGGTCCTTAAATGGTATCCATTAGACATAACATGCCACCAATAGAAGGCAACAAATTACCAGTACAGACCTACAGGGACTATTAAAGTTTCCATTAAAACCAATACAATTTCCATTATATCCATTAAAACCATTACAAATTCTATGAGTGTTTCTTTTTTCTATTGTTTATTTTTTCCCCAGCAGGGTATAGAAGAACTTCTAGGATAAAGCCACTCGTATGCAGTCGGATTTCACTCATATCAGGTCAACAACCTCCATTAACCGGAAGTCAAACTGCTACATTAGCAAAAACGCAACCCCAGATTAAGTATGACAAAATCTACAACCACTAATAACGCAGGGTTTGATGCGGAAATGAAATCCGACCCCAGTCCACACCCACCGACACACACATACGTATATACAAACCGCGTCAACTCTCCAAATCCACATCACACACACACACACACACACACACACACCCAGGCTTTCAGCAGGATCAGCTCCATTTCACTGTTTTTCCCGGTGGAGTGCTGAAGCACACTATTTCTGCAGGTAGGACGTGTACACTCCTGATCTCTTTCACTGCACTAGACTTAGTCTTAGCAATACTATATCAACTTTAACACTGTTTTAATCCTAGTGTAAACTGTAACACTGTTTAATACAATAACAAGCTGTAATAATGTGAACTGGAACACATTGTTATTGTGCATCAGGGTAAACAACCTATAACAGATATCCTGAACAAGGCAACACTGTTTGTGGCAAAACAGGAAGTGTTAGTCAAGTTTAAAAACTTTTCCGCTGTCTTGTGATCCGTTTTTTCCCCCACTTCTTTCTTTCATTCTTTCATAATTTCAGCCTGTAGGCGGCGAAAACACCCTCATTTGTCCTTTCAAACGATTTTAGACAGAATAAATGAACGCACTGGGAGAGCCTGTAGCAGAACAGGGCACACACAAAGTCTCGGGTATGAGTGAGTTTACAGCAGGGGTCAGTACCATGAAGCTGGTTTAGGTGGCTTTAGGTAGGTTTCAGTTTAGTTTGTGCCAACCCTGGATTTTAAGGTACCATGAAAGTGGCTCGGTTTTTACCGGTAACACTCCATGGATGACCTGCTCCGGGGCAGGTGATGTTCTGGGTAAGAGAACTCACACCCAGCTTGGACCAATCAGCTGTGAGCAAAGTGGCATTATATATAGTGACGCAACTAATTCAATTAATTCAAAGTGACGCAACTAGTTCAATTCCCCAGCGCAAACTGAACTGTAAGAAGAGCACTTCGCAGAGAAACATTTAATTAAAACAATTTACATTTATATTACATGAAAGATGTGTGATTATAAGTTGTTTTTTTTATAACCATTTTGTGAGCCTATAAAAGTAAACTGACGCATTTACACAGTCAGTAATGTTCCCGAGCTTTGGTAGCCACAACTGTGTTTTTTTTTGTTGTTGTTTGTTTTTGTTTGTTTTTGTTTTTTTGCGGTTAATGTAGGTTTAAATTCTTCATATTTTTGCAAAATAATTTCTTGCTTTTCGGCCGGAAGTATGCACCCCTTCTTTTTTTCCCCCTCCATACTGAACACTATTGGTTGTTCGGTGCTGACGTCACGCGTATTTATGTGCACGCGCTCGTGGATTTATCATAGTTGAAGGATCAAAGCCTGAGTTGACAGAGTGTGTTGATAACCAGCGTCATGGTACCAGTAAATCCTGATTGGATTGGATTAGATTGGATTGGTCAACTCGAAACTAATCCCGTAACCCTGAGTTACGGGATTAGTCAGAGTTTATAGGCTACACGGTAAACTAATGCAAAGGGTCGTGTGGTTGACGTGACGCGCGCCCCCGTTGCGTTTCGTTGCACTCGCGCTCGTGCGTTCCGGCATGAGGCGTGACTGATAATAAAATTAACGACAGTACAGTGGAGCGTGGCCGGAGCACATTTGCAAACCTGAACCTGGTCTAATGAGCAGGGGAGATGTGTAGAGCACGCTACAACACACACACGAACACTGTAACATGCAACCGTGCTGAACACACACACACACACAAATATGTACAGTACTGAACTAAGACACCCAAATATATACTACCTAACACCTACTAGAAACTAGAACGCCCTCCATATATATATATATACACACACATATTTCCTTTGACATTGGAGACTCCTTCCATAACTATTAATTTATGTTCCTCACAGAAAACATCACCATATATATGATTACACACCTTTTCCCTCCAAGTTTATGTGGGGTGTTTGTCCCTGTGAATGAGCTGTTACTATAGAAACGATAATGTATTCAAGGAGCGCATTAATATAAACCTGTGATATGTATTACAGCCGGAGCTACTGTTAGAGCTGCTGTTAGAGAAAAAAAATAATCAACACCTTCTGACCATAACAACATATATATTCTGTGTGTTGAAATGAATCACCTGGCCAGTAACTCACACCAGTAGTCATTACCTGAACATCAGCCATTAATACTCCATTAATCTTCGCAGTGAGACAGTTGCTCAGGCAGATGGCGAGCAGTGTTTAATGTAATACACTCTCAGAACGGTGATCCGCGCACTTTAGTCCTGTTTCAGGTTAAACCCTGTTTGTATAACACTGCTGTGATGAATGATTCATGTGGGTTGAATGGTGTGTGTGTGTGCATGCGTGGGTGTGTGTGTACTAAACGCTGTTTAGGGAAAACCCTTTTGTTTTGGTGTGTAAGGTGAGGCAAGAGGTAAATATAGGTGTGTGTTTGTGTGTGTGCTCCTTAATGAGAGGAAAGCCGAGCCAGGCAGGTTCAGAAGTGTTATAGGGATTCCTGATATCACGTCACGTTTAAAAAGGACGGACTGAAAGAGAAAGAGTACACTAGGGGTCTTATCTTTAATCGTTATCTTTTCTCCTGCAGTTTGTGCATCTCTCGTGTTCCTGCTTGAACCTAGAACACCATGGCAGCGGTAAGTTTCAGTTATTCCTATAACATTCATAATACATGCTTTTTTTCATGTCTAGTCAGCTGAACAGGTGATTTAGGACTGATATCACCGGATACTGTATTTTCAAAAGAACTTAACTCTGCTAACGTGTTATTCCTCACCCCGAGCAACAGTTCTGTCGGACTTTACACATTATCTGTCTATACACACTTTCACAATAATCTTGTCTGGTTTAGAATTATGCCATTGTCTTCTTATACAAATTTGTCAGTTGTTCTTGTGTTGTCCTTGGAAGCTCATCCTGATGTTGATGAGTGCCAAGCATTCTTAGGTGCTTAAGTTGGTGTGGTTGGTTAAGATAAATCTCATCAGCCAGTCACTAATTTGATCACCAACACTTTTACCCAACGTTAGGTAACGTTAAGGGCGGCTGTGGCTCAGGTGGTAGAGCAAGTTGTAAATGGTAAATGGTAAATGGCACACTTATATAGCACCTTTATCCAAAGCACGTTACACCATGTCTCATTCACCCATTCACACACACACTCACACACCAATGGTAGCAGAGCTACCATGCAAGGTGCTAACTTGCCATCGGGAGCAACTTGGGGT
>JANDJT010000060.1:5553336-5582151 GCA_024331685.1 Stegophilus panzeri
CAAGTTAGCGCCTTGCATGGCAGCTCTGCTACCACTGGTGTGTGAGTGTGAATGGGTGAATGAGACACAGTGTAAAGTGCTTTGGAACCGCTAAGATTAAAAAAGCGCTATATAAGTGCAGACCATTTCGGATATACGGTTAACATAAGATACCCATTACTACACGAGTAACATCGATGTTTGCTGATGAACAACATTGCAGCACTGTGTTTAGAGAGCAGTTTAGCCTAACGAATGTTGCGAAACTACAATATTACACATATTTTTATAATTTAGAATAAGCACATGATTTTTGGACTAATCAGTACACTGGCTGTGTTATCAGTCCTTTTTGTTATTTTTACATTAGTCAGGTAAATAGATTCAGAGTCAGAGTTGCTCTGACTAAATTACGTAATCTATATGCAGTGTTAACTAAAGCGTGAGCATTACATCCTACAAATAAGTGTGTGCACACAGTACGCAATATAACGAGTACGCAGTATATTTTCACGGTGAACACGTGCAGTATGGTTATCGTGGATGGTGATGCGAGTGGTTTTTGTCTGTCTTTCTTTTCTTTTGTGTTTCAGCTTGGAAACCGCGGTACTGTCTCGCAGGCGTCGGATTTCGATGCTGAAATCGACGCAGAGAAACTGAGATTGGCCATGAAGGGAGCAGGTGAGGAGTGCACCCTCAATTTTGGTCAAATATTTTACTCCTCACTTCAAGCAGACATCGTAATAATTAATACCACAGTACTGTTGCTTTATGCTTAATTCTGATTGGTCAGAAGGTGTTGGTTAATTTTCTGTAACAGCAGCTGTGATTCTGACTGTAACGTTTATATTAATACACTCCCTGTAATACATTTCTATAAGGCACTTATATATATATATATATATATATATATATATATATATATATGGAACGCTCCACAGAAACAGATTTAAAACGGTGTATAATTGTTGATATGCTGAAGATTTCTATAAGGAGTCGTTTGTGTAACATTTACGGAAGGAGTCTCCAGTGAAACTTTCCAACGCAGGATGCAGTTTGTTTGTCTTATTAACTTCGGGAAAGATACAGTTAAAAAAGCAAAAAATAGAGACTGGTTTATAGCTGCTATAATGCTATAAAGCTGCAGTGGTAGCTCAGTGGTTATGCTGTTTGACTTCTGATCGGAAGGTTGTGGGTTCAAATCCCCACTCTGCTAAGCTGTCTCTGCTGGGCCCATGAGCAGGGTGTTTATTTAACCCTCATATTAATGCCATATGTGACAGTAATAACAGGAACTAACTTGTTTTGGAAACAATAAATGGATCCAACATGTTGTTCTTTAATGAATAAGACATTGTTAGGGTTTATATAAGAGGAATAAAATACTTCGTGGCATATTTTATCTTTGTAATTTTGTAAATATAAAGTTATCTGTGATTATTTGTGGAAATTTGTTGTTTGTTTCTTGGTCTAGCTAGCTAGTTGTCACTACCTTCTTCAGTAAAATTTAGCTAGCTTAGCTACTTTATGGCAGACACTGCTAATATTTCTAATACTGACCTGATTTTGGAAAAGGCTTTTGATGAGGAGAGACGGAGAATTGAGAAGAATTGATAAGTCAGGGAGTAAAACCACTTCCTTTCAGCTCTCTTGGTACAATAAAGGTGAATTACTGAGAGAGATAGTGTTGGAACCAAGCACATGTACTGCTGGATTTGTCTGCTGACAGACAGATGTACTTTCCTTAATTTAAATACTTCATCACACCACTGCGTCATTGATTGATTATTTTCCTACATCACCATGCCCTGTCGTGTTTCATCCTCCTGTAATTAACATTGCAATCTATTTTTCTTTCCTTATTTCTCCAGGGAGAAAAAAAAAAGTCAGACAGAGTGCGTTGCGACAGGCGCAACCTCGTTGTTGTTTTTTTCCCTGGAATGTTAAGATGCTTGTTGGATAATTTTTGAAGCATGACCGAACGCCACAATGTGAAATGTTGTAGCATTTAATTGTGTTAGAGCTCGGAGCAGAAGGACGTTTCTGTGTTTTGAGACATGTTGTTGACACACAGATGAAGTTAGTCTTGTGTAACTGGCATCAGCTGAATCCATCATGAGGTGTGTTAACAAAAATGCCACACACACACACACACACACACACACACACACACACAGAATTATTACATTTGAATTTGAATTACAGCCTGTAGCATTGTCAGAGCTACTGCTAAAGAGAATTAATCAACACCTTCTGACCAATCACAAGTTGAGAATTAAAATTTATTTATTTATTTATTTATTTATTTATTTATTTTTATAGATACCCCAACCATTCAAACAGTATCTGTGTAAAGCCTGGCTCTTAGTCTCAGCTCTTCATAAATGATGTAATAACATTTGCACAAATTCAAACAAGGGAGCACGATGCCTTCGGATTTGATTTTATAATTATGAAATCGTAACAAGGGGTATGAGCACTAACCCCACCCCCAACCCAAACAACGACCTTTATCACATTTCATCCAAATTGAATGCAAATTGTTACAAATTTAGTGTGAGACCACGTTGAAAGAAGAAAAAAAAGTCATGAACTTCTGAGTTCTGTTCGGATAATTCACTTTGAAATACTTTCAGTACGTACGTTTAAGTGTGAATCATTTGAACCTTTCGCTCAGCTATAATTTTGAGTTGCTATGTCCAGGTTTGATTCAGTAAGAGTTTAACACGATAGCAATAATTACATGAAAGTATCACTTTTCAGCACTTCCTCCACCACAGTTTCGGGTTTTTTTTAAATAATTTTTTCTTTTCTTCCATGAAGCCTTTGCTGGATGTTTAATACAGTATCTCAATCAAATTTGTTACTGCAGAAGTATTTGAAATATTTTCGATTGTATTCTCTTCATTTATCTGAAACACAATATGAACTTTTAAACGTAAAGCGCTTTAAGGAGTGTGATTCTGCTTTTCGTTTGATTATTGAATCGCATTTCCTGTAATAGCAGAACCTTTTTTTTTTTTTTTTCTTTTTTTTTTTGGTTTGCCGTTTCCTGAGATGTGATGATTAGTTTTATTCACTGTTTATTTAACCTTAATATCTGTGAAACTTCCTTGTCTGACTGTCAGAACTTTCATATTAGTTTCGCTGCGTTAAATTATGAACTTTGAATGATGGTTTATGAATAAATAGTAAATAATGAGCTTAATTAGCTCATGGACTTGTTCCCATATCTTTACTTTGAGCTGTAAAAAAAAAAAAAAAGAAATGACGTTCTTGTTGTTAGTTAATGTGTTGTGTGTTTTTTTTTGTTGTTTTTTTTTTAGGCACTGATGAGGCAGCGATCATCTCCGTTCTGGCTCATCGTACGATTGCACAGAGGCAGAAGATTAAGGAGGCCTATAAAGTTTCTGTAGGAAAGGTCAGATTTTTTCCCCTTTAATTAAAAGAATGACAGTTTTTTTTAGATTATAGAACTGATTTTGTGGGCTTTTGGGTTTCTGTTTCTGATCAGCACTGAAATGAGGAGATGTTAGAAGACTGGAGGATATTAACGATAAATCAGTACAGCTGTATTGCTGTAAAATCTACACACTAGGGGAAGGTGGATGGATGGATGTACCTTATTGATCCCTTAGGGGAAATCCCCGAGGGTAAAAATCATTCATTAACAGTGACTAACATCTCCGTCTGAAATCAAACACACTTTGTCAGGTTTACGATCCAGAACATGGCGGTTTTACTCCAGCGTTTGCATTTATGGTCTGTTCACAGGGAAATGAGATGACCAAAGCGCAGCTGATGGTTCATTTATGGTTCTGTGTGTGAGTTTGTTAACAGAGAGGTAGCAGATGTTGATCATTAGCTCGTCAGGAACAGCAAATACAGTGTCGGGCGTTATCGATCTCTCAGGCGCCGTGTCCGTGATCTCACACAGTCCAACAGTTTAAACAGCAAAGTAACGTGATGGAAAGAGTCAGGAATGCCATGCTGTTTCTAGAAGCATCTGGAAAAAGCAGATTTCCCTGATGGTGTGTTTATGTGGACAGAAAGTGTGAGTCACTTGGGTGGAAACGTCCTACGACCCGTCTCATAGAAACACAAACACACACACACACATGTTCTTTTCTCCTGCTTCACTCTCTCTTTAGCTATATTTGCATTTTCTTGCTTGTGAATATAATTTTTTTGCACTCTGTCTTTTCTCTCTCCCTCTCTTCTTGTTTGTCTCAGCGTCTCTCACTAGACACAAATGTTACAGTAGTGCAAACATAGAACACATACCTGTGTGTGTGTGTGTGTGTGTGTCTTTTTTTTTTAATTTTTTTATAAATGATTAACTCCTCTTGGATGTCTGTTTCTGATTATATAGTTTGGTATTTGGGTCATGATTGTGAGCACAGCACTAAAGTCACGCTGTTTTCCATTTTAAATCAGATACTTGCTCAGTATAATGTAGAAACCAGAACCGTTTAGCTGCAGAACGTGTGTTAGGCTAGCTAGCTACCGAGTGAACTCAGCTAACGTTAGTGATGATCAGTGCTTTTCATTGCTACAGGATATTCATCAGGTTTGCCTGCTATTAAAAAATATAAATGAGGATTCCACGACACAAATCATGACTCAGATACTAAAAGCTGATTTATGTCTTCATGTGACAAATGGAGTCTCTCTCATTAGTGTGCATACGTATGCCTTCTAATTGCACATGATCATTTGGGATGCCATTTCACCACACACACACACACACACACACATCTGAATGTATACGTACAGGAAAACGGGAATAGCTCTCACTCTCTCTCTTATATATCACTCTCTCTTTCAGGCCTTCATAGTTCACTTGCTCTCTGACATTTCGATACACAGTGGCTGTATTATGATGGCTGTATTGAGTTACAGTGTTGCTAAAACATTTAAATCCGTCTGTATCATATAGCAGGGTATCACTGCGTGTGCGTGTGTGTGTGTGTGTGTGTGTTTGTATATATTGAATATATTTGCATCTTTCTTGTCTACGGATATAAATTCAACCACACATATCCAAATGTATGCATACAGTTTAGGACTGTAATGCAATGTGTGTGTTTGTGTGTGTGTATCTGTATCTATAGCTTTTTAATGCTCCAAATATTCATATCTGTATTCAAACTGGGATTTTAAACCGGAAGTGGGTGTGGTCTAGACCGGAACATATACAATAGCTTGATAGCAATTTGCAGAACATTAAATTTATTGGTATGAGCCAGATGTCCTGTGGAACTTTCCGGCAAGCTTTTTTGTCTTCTGTCAAATGTGAAATTCGGCTCAGAAGTCGTTTACGTCAAAAGAAAAGAAAAAGAAAATATCTAGTTCGGACTGGAATTAAAATCAGAGTTTTTCCGGCCAATAATATACTTTGAACTCTATACTGGAAGAAAACATACATGTATTGCACCAGATGTTTTTATTTCATTCAGTTTGTAATCAGATCCTGGATGTCTTAGCACTTACAAAAACATTAATAACAAGACAATTAACGAGCGAGTATTTCCTCAGTGATGTGAGCAACGGCCATGATTCTCCAATCATAATAATATTTTATCAGATTTACTTTCGTTCGATCAGATATACTTTCATTTAGCTTTTGGGTTTGTCACATTCCAGAAAGATCAGACAAATTCACTGGACATGCCTATGTACAAAATGGGGTTTACATTATTTTCCTGGAAGATTTTCATTGAATAACGATGGAAACTGAGCGTTTAAGAACAGACAAAAACTGCACAATTTATTTATTTTAAAAGTGAATTGAATGATTGCTTTATATATTATATATGATTATATTGGAAACCCCAGCAGAGATGCTGCCCTGTACACAGAAATGTGTGTGCGTTGCTTGTTTCCTATGTAAACACTGAGACTTTTTGGCCTACTGTAGATTCAGGTCATTTGTGTGGCTGTAGTTCGAGTGGAAATAATCGCTGAGACCTGGCAAATGTGCGAGTGAGCTTCACACCTTTCGAGCTGTGCATAAGATTAACATCCTTTGTTATTTCCTTCTGCATGACTGATGCAATCCAGATGCACACCTCTATGCTCAAAGTCAAACGAAACCCAGATAGTGCCTATGTGTATTTGTATTCATGTAAACATGTTAGTATTCAGTTACATCCGTAATATAGATATAAATGTACATTTGTACACACATACACACATCTGCAGTGTTAACATTTCCTCTCTGCTTTGATTCCTCCTAGAATTTGGAAGACGATATAAAGTCGGAGCTGACCGGTAATTTCGAGAAGGTCGTGTGTGGGCTGCTGATGCCTGCACCTGTTTACGATGCCTACGAGCTGAGAAATGCCATCAAGGTGAGTAAATCCTTTTCATATAATCAGTTACGTTTATTAACGCAACACTTTATGTTACGAAGGCAGCTGCTATCCGAACCCTTTTTAGCTTCATACGAAGGAAGCGTTGCGTGTTTTTCGTTCATTCTTTTTACATCATCAAACATGGTGGCCCAAACCATCGCACCGTGTAGAGTCATTATTTCCGATATGCCCGTCCTGGAGATTATAGTCATATTTGGGGTTTTTTTATTTGTAGTTTGCAAGACGTCATGGATAAAATCATCTATCCTAATTAGCCTTAATTAGTTAACAAAAGGTCTTTAATGAGCAGTAGCTGTGTTCAGTAGCTGAAAAAGAAGCTGGGGAGCTAGTTGGGAATAACTAGCATAAATAATAAACAAGTAGCATGAGTATGTGTACTGGACCGACACTGAAGGCCATCCCAAAAGCAATGGTCTCCTGTTTGATTACAACGAAGGATGCAGCTAAGGCAGATGTGTTCTCGGCAAGATTTTGGTCTCGTTTAAATTCTCTGACTGTGTCTGACTGTGTGTTCATTTCAGGGAGCTGGAACTGATGAAGCATGTCTGATTGAGATTTTGGCTTCAAGAACCAACGCTGAGATTAAAGCTCTTACTGCCACCTACAAGAAAGGTACACATCCTTCATATACATTTCTAACATGCTCAAATCATGTTTAGGAATTTTAGAGCTAGTCTAATAGTCTAGTCGAGGTGTCCATGAGCCTCTTGATATGAGGCCATGCCTCCTTTACTAAGACTGAAAGGCATTCACCCGATGTACCTGACACCAGGTGACATGGTGTGTTAACACTGGGCCTGTGTCCGTTTGATATGTTTTGCATAATGATATGCAGATATGCATTTTGATATGCAAATGAAGCATGGCTTTGTATTCTTGTCTGTTCAATCTATAACGACGGCAGAGAACGATCGTGATCTGGAGGATGATATCTGCGGAGACACATCTGGCATGTTTAAGAGGGTCCTGGTGTCCCTGGCCACGGTAATATGCATCATGCAGCACACACACACACACACACACACACACACACATCCTGCCGGTGTATTTTGCCTTGCAGATACAATGTTGAGGTCACAGTGCACCTGTACAGGTGTGTTCAGTCCTCCTGAACGAATGAGTGCACATGTGCATATATTTACATGAAACTGCAGCCTTGTGCAAAACACACCTTTAAGCTTTAGGGCTATTAAAGGAGCAATGCTTATATTGCTGCTACTACTACTACTACTACTACTACTACTACTGCTGCTGCTGCTGCTCCTGCTCCTCTTCCCCCTCCTCCTCCTCCTCCTACTACTCCTCTTACTACTACCACTACTACTCCTGCTCCTGCTCCTCTTCCCCCTCCTCCTCCTCCTACTACTACTCCTCTTACTACTACCACTACTACTCCTGCTCCTGCTTCTCTTCCCCCTCTTCCTCCTCCTCCTACTACTCCTGCTCCTCTTCCTACTCCTGCTCCTCTTCCTCCTCCTACTACTCCTCTTCCTCCTCCTACTACTCCTCTTCCTCCTACTCCTGCTCCTCTTCCTACTCCTGCACTTCTTCCTCCTCCTACTACTCCTCTTCCTCCTCCTACTACTCCTCTTACTCCTCCTCCTGCTCTTGCTACTACTACTACTATTACTAGTTCTATTCTTGCTTTAACTACTACTCTTCCTCCTCCTCCTCCTCCTCCTCCTACTACTTTTCAAACAGGGTGTTCGAAAAGTCAGGAACCAATGAGAGTAAAACTACAGGGTGTCCCAAAAGTCTCCATGCATAGGGGACTGTGTTTGCGAGCACCACGTCAGTGGACGTCCGCTTCTCAGTTGGTCCGCAAGAAGTCCAGTCTTTTTGAATTTCTTAATAAGTTTGGCGACAGTATCGTGTGTGATGTTCTTATTTCCTGTTAAAATGATCAAAATCTTATGACAGCTTCCCGATTCGGCCACGAGAACGATTTCAATACGTTCTTCTTTTGTAAAGGCTAACATTTACAAAATCTGACAAAAAATAAAACTTGGTATGAAACATTTTGGAAGACATTTTGCTAAATAAAAATTGGGACACCCTGTACATAACTTTGTATTTATTCTTTACAACGTATGCTCTACATGTTCACCCTTACACACCACTGTATCATGTTTTTGCAGATTTTGCTCAGTATATTCTCATTGGTTCCTGACTTTTCAGACATCCTCTATTACTACTTCCTAATACTGCCACTACTATTAAAATATTAACTGTAAAATTACAGATGAGTTAGAAATGCGAAGAAGAAACTAAACCACATAAATGAAGGTGCTGATGATGTTTAGGAGATTTAAACCCAAGTAAAAGTAATTTAAACTCTGTTCTAAATCAACGACAACGTTAATTGTCGTTGTCTCTTAATCATTAACAACTTTTTCTTTCTTTTACAGGCCGGGAGAGATGAGAGCACCACTGTGGATGAGGCACTCGCTAAACAGGATGCCAAGGTGAGCATGGAGTATTAACGTCACTAAAATTGTGCATTATTAAACACAATAATATTCTGCGTGTATGTAACACACTGTTGATGTGTGTTTTTCTGTAGGAGATCTTTGAGGCGGGTGAGGCGCGCTGGGGAACAGACGAGGTCAAGTTTCTCACCATCTTGTGCGTGAGGAACAGGAACCACTTACTTAGAGGTGCGTTCAACATGCCTAGGTTTATTAGCGTTATCTAACAATGCGCTTCCTCATTCACTTCTCTTATCAGCTATATAAATAATAGTAGTTTGTTTGAACCTAAGTACAGTTTTATTCATTCATTTCATATGGAACGTTTCAAATAATTAAACACTGTAATGGCTCCAGTAGAGAAATATGATGATCTGGATTTGCGTCATATTCGAATAGCTATTTATTTTTGGATTTACACTGGAAGAGGTCCCTGGCTCCAAAAGGTTTGAGAACCTCTGCAATAGTGCAGTACTTTCACAGTCTATGTAGTGCACTAATACAGGGAGTACAGTGACGAAGCCCAGAAGGACCAGAGGGGTTTAAACGACAGTATTGAAAATCATAGACTCAACACTGACTCCTTGTGGTAGAAAGTTGCAAGTGTTTTTTTCAATTTTATTTTATTTTATTTTATTGAATAAGGAATCATTTTGAGATTATTTGTATAATTTAGTAGCAAAACTTACCTATAAGCCTTTGATTTCTTTTCTGCTAGTTCATGCAGCTTACTGTAAATGTATTTGTATTTGATCTCCCTTTCCTGTTGCAGTGTTTCAGGAGTACCAGAAGATTTCTGGCCGGGACATTGAGGACAGCATTAAGAGGGAGATGTCCGGATGCCTGGAGGATGTTTTTCTCGCCATAGGTCCAGACTCATTCTCTTGAACACATCCTTATTACTCAATAATCTGTTATTTCAAGGGGCATAAAACTGTTATTCAGTATGCATTTGTCAGCCTCAGTGTTTTGGGCAAATTTTGCATCGTTATGATGTTTTTATGTAAATATAATAATAATAATCATAATAATTCAACCCATTGCAGATCAGGGGTTTAGTCACACCACCAAGATATGTAATGAGAAGCAAAATTTTCTGGTATTCTGACTGATTCTGGCTGGAGTGTCCCTTCAACACTATATCCGTAATGTAGCTGTGTGAGAAATCTCAGTTTCATTCAGACAGGGTAGTGAGTGTGTGTTGTGTGTCTTTGTTC
Organism: Stegophilus panzeri; assembly: GCA_024331685.1. NCBI lineage: Eukaryota > Metazoa > Chordata > Actinopteri > Siluriformes > Trichomycteridae > Stegophilus > Stegophilus panzeri. Next base: position 5,563,378 of record JANDJT010000060.1, read on the forward strand.
TGCAGTGAAGTGCCTCAGGAGCAGGCCGGCGTTCTTCGCCGAGAGACTTTACAAATCTATGAAGGTAAAATAATCAGAGGATCACACCACACAGTCCATATAAGAAATTATGTTTTAAAAAGGGAACGTATTGAAATGTGGCGCACGGTGGCTTAGTGGTTAGCATGTTCGCCTCACACCTCCAGGGTTGGGGTTTCGATTCCCACCGTGGCCCTGTGTGTGCGGAGTATGCATGTTCTCCCCGTGCTGCGGGGGTTTCCTCCGGGTACTTCGGTTTCCTCCCCCAGTCCAAAGACATGCATGGTAGGCAGATTGGCGTGTCCAAAGTGTCTGTAGTGTATGAATGTGTGTGTGATTGTGTGCCCTGCGATGGATTGGCACCCTGTCCAGGGTGTACCCCACCTTGTGCCTGATGCTCCCTGGGATAGGCTCCAGGTTTCCCCATGACCCTGAAAAGGATAAAGCGGTATAGAAGATGGATGGATGGACGTATTGAAATGTGTGTGTGTGTGTGTGTGTGTGTGTGTGTAGGGTTTAGGAACCACTGACAGCATCCTGATCAGAGTGATGGTTTCTCGGGCTGAGATTGACATGATTGACATCAAAGCCGAGTTCCTGAAGCTGTACGGAAAAACTCTGAACTCCTTCATCAAGGTCAGTAACTAGCGCACGCACACACACACCCACACAATCCCTGCGTCCCAATTGGCATACTATCCGTACTAAACAGTATGAGATGAGAATTAGTGTGTCCCAAATCATAGTATGTAGAAATCATTTCTAAGAAATGAGTATCCCAAAGTTACTGGTATGGTCTACTGTTTCCAGTAAATTTTCGCGGTGTGGATCCGTGGACACCTTTTCAGGAGGAGTTTTGTGATGGTTTGCTTCGCCAAATTCAAGGCTGCATTTTAGAGAGGTTCAAATGAAAAGTTGACAAATAAATCAAGGTAATGACATAGTAGAAATTATATTGTAGAAATGACATAAGGAATGATGGAAGAAGAAAGGCTGAAATGCAACGAGGAGTTGAGAACGGTGACAACGTTCTCTTCCGTTACATGATGTGTTCGTATGTCCGAATATTCACATACTCTTAATACACACAAAAAGAGTACATACTTTTAGTACATAGTATAAGTATGCCAATTTAGGATGCATGGTATGTTTTCCTTCACTCCTCTATCCAGTTTGCCTGTTTGGTTGAGAAGTGTGCAGTAAGGTGTGTTCCTACAACAAGTTCTGATTGGATGAGAGCAGTATAGTGTGCTCTGATTGGCAGACAGTTTTATGGACAATGATGATACACATTATAGAGTGTACTTAATCGATACCTGGTAAAATCGCTGGTCACAATAAAGAATCCCAAATGTTTCCTAATACACATCGTTAGGAAAGACTGATCCAAAATGGCTGAACACTGGGCAAATAGTACACGACTTTTTCCCCCTTATAGAGCATTTACGTTCAGAGTAGATGCTTCTGAAAACTTCTGAAAGCCAGAAGTGTTTGTGGTTTCTTTGGAAAAGTCCATCAGAGATCACGTCCATCGTGCGTTGTCTTTTCAAGCAAAATAAAAGATAAAAATCATCATGTGTTGCTGAGTGAATTAAATGCACATCATGGGGAAAAAAATGAACCGAACAGAAGATTCAGACACACTTCGGATCTTCTCAGGATTTCCCCTGTGACATTTCTCCTCAGGATAAGTGATGAAATGAAATAACACTCAGACCACTAGGCCCTGTGTACAGAAAATCCTTAACCTGCCTTATGTGAAAACTGTTCCTGCTGTTAAACATACTTTATTTCTTTGTGTGTGTGTGTGTGTGTTTTGTTTTTTTGTTTTTTAGGGGGACACATCAGGGGATTACCGAAAGATCCTTCTGGAGCTTTGTGGAGCAGAAATCTAAGCTACAAGTCCACTCCATTTACTATAATATGACCACATTTATTAGGAGTGTGTAATATGTTTGCTTAGTTGACTAATTCCTGGTCATTAATGTGTGTGTTTTTTGGTCCAACCATATAACAAAACGATGTCCAACATTTCACTTTGCCTAATGCCAAATATACAGACTGGTGCTTTAAACTCAAATAAAAATTTCTATCTGTCTCTAGTCTCTTATTTCCAAACCAAGCTAAGAGGCTAAAGGATACTTATATAGTTTCCAAAGGAATGCCTCAACTACACCATTTGTACATGAGCAGTTTATTTATATTTTATATAGTTTATTCATATATGACTTGAAGAGGGCTTTGGCTGAATGCGCGTAGTGATGATGTCACATAAAGCGTCTTATTCCCCATCTACAGGACACAAGGGTTTGATGATTGGTTTGATGAGGATGAAAATCATATAAATCATACACTATGACCTTACTCACCAAATCCTAACTCAGTTGAACACTTATGGGAGATTTTAGGGCAACGTGTTAGTCAGAGCTCTCCACCCCCATCATCAAAACAACAACTGAGGGAATATCTTTTGGAAGAATGATGTTCATGACTTTAATATAGATTCACTGATTTGTAAAATCTATGATAAGGAGCACTGAAGCTGTTCTGGTAACTCATGGTGGTCCAACATCTGTCTGCATCCTGCAAGACTAAAAACCATGCCTATCATAAGGAAAGTCTATTACAATCGGACTGTTTCCGCCCCCTAGTGGTGGTACTGCACATGTGCTCTTCTCATTAAATACACTTGGTATAAGCAAACAATTAAATCTTCTCTCCCTCTTAGATTGACCTAACCTATTTATCATATTCTTATATTCTTCCACTCCATATGTGTTGCACAAACATTAGAAATGACACAATGATGCTTGTTAAGATTTGCTGGTACATTTTTTTTTATTAATCTCTGTTTAAATGATATTATTAAACACTGTGATGCTTTCATAGCGCTTGATGGTGATGTAAGATTATTACAAGAGATCTCAGCAGCTTAGTATATTTCTCCTCATATATAACATTTCAGGGTTTTTTTTTAACATATAAAAACACTCCAGACTCCGAAACCGCTGTTGAACAGATTCACTGGTTTATCATTTAAAAAAATCAGATATTTACAACACAAAATATAATATTACTGCACTGCATTTCCATTAGATAGATTGGTATACCAGTATATCCTGTGTATATGTATATTACATTTATAACATTATATGCTATAGAGGTCTGGATGATGTCATGAATATACAACATTTAAAGCCCTTTTTAAAGAGTCAATCAGAAAAAGAGGTTCCAATATTGTTCTGATAAATTATTTAAGGCACCGCAACTGAATTCACACTCACTCTAGTATGTACACTATATGGCCAAATGTATGTGGACACCTGACTATCACACCTATATGTTGTTCTTCCGCAAACTTTTGCCACAAAGTTGGAACCACACAACTGTATACAATGTATTTGTGTGCTGTAGCATTAGTTTCCCTTCACTGGAACTAAGAGACTCGAACCTGTTCCAGCATGACAATGCCCCAGTGCACAAAGCGAGCTCCATGAAGCTCCAAACATGGTTTGCCAAGGTTGGAATGGAATAACTCGAGTGTCCTGCACTGAGCCGTGACCTCAACCCCACTGAAGTCCTTTGGGATGAACTGGAACGCTGACTGCACCCCAGGCCTCCTCAGCCAACATCATTGCCTGACTATATTAATGCTCTTGTGGTTGAATGATCAAAAATCCCCACAGCCACACACGCCAAAATCTAGTGGAAAGCCTTCACAGAAGAGTGGAGACTGTCATAGCAACATATATGGGTCTGGTGGTCAGGTGTCCATAAACTTTTGGCTACCTAGTGTATAATTCTGATTCCTCCTCCATATATATTGAGTGTAAAAAACACAAAAACTAACCAAGAATCAGCAGTCTTACTGAAGATTCATATCTACACCAGGTCCAGCCTGGTCTACTACGAGGTGTAAAAGTCTAAGAGCACCACCATTTTAGAGACGACGTCATTTCCTTTGACTTTGAGTTGAACATTCTAAATAATATGGAAATTAGTTACGACACAATAAAGCAACAAACCCGAATTACTGTCATTAGTAAAATTCTTGGACCAATCCTCTATTCTCTACTCTCACAACAAAGGTTTACATTTAGTTTCCATCCAGTCCAGATTCCTGAATAATATCATATAATATATCAATAATATATCAATAATATAATTGAGAAGAATGCATAATTTGATAACTGATTCAATAAACCATCCCTTGGTTGTGCACTCAAGGTTTTGGACCCTACACTGCACTCATTTTAGTATTAGCACCCAAATTCAGGCTCATATTTTAGGCATGAACACTTTAAGTGGCTCATTCTCGTGCACTTTATCCAGAAAGCCGAGGTTGAAGTAAGGATAGAGCGTCTCGTTAAAGGTGTCGCGGAACGTGTAGAGGTGCGTCATACTCTCAGCGTTGTAGAACGACACAAGGCCTCTCTTATAGTCTAGGTACACACCAATGCGCTCCAACTGCTCATCCAAGGACAGGACAGTGGGAGGCCACGTCCCCGCCATGTACTGCACACCATAGGAGAGCGAGACGGTCCAGAAGCCGTTGGCTGGCAGAGCTTTGATCACACCTTTCCTGGCGACAGATTCTCGTGCCACGCCCACTGTCCACACAGCGCTGCTGGACACCTCAATTTCCCAATAGTGGCATCCATGGGTGAATCCTTGACTGCCGAGCAGGGACAGAGCGGCGTCGAAGCGCTGTGGGTTGTCCCGTGCAGAGCTGTTGAAGGTCTGGTAGCGCACGCAGGTGAGTGATGGGGTCACGCTCAGCCATGGGTTCGCTGTGCTTGAGTTGAAGGTGATGGCTGAAGGTACTACACAAAATTAAAAAAACAAAACAATATATATATATTTTAAAAAGGTTCCATCCTGCACCCTCAACAGTTTTTCAGTTTGTCCCTAAAATGTTCCATTTAGAACCCTACTAAAAACCTTCCCATTCCCAATATTCCAAGTGGAACTGCTTTTGAGGACAAATGGACATTTACACATACGCTAAATGCTAGATATTAATGTCTAATGTAAAATTTGATCAGCCAATCAAAATCATTGCTCTTATCACATAGCCAAAATAGTTAAGCACACATTAGCTAACATCTTGCTAGCTAACTCGGCAGGCTGATACAACGGGACAGAACAATGTTATGAGGACACTAGAGGAAAACCTGGATAGAGGCTGCTTCTGAGAGATTTCCAGACTCGGTACTGAAGCGGTCCAGCAAATCGACCTTCACACAGCTGTGGCGGTGTCAGAGACGGTTTCTCAAACTTCAGTGGCTGCCTGAGACAGAGTAGATAGTAAAATCATGTAAACGACAGATACAGTGAAGCAGATAGATATAGATAGAAGAACAGAAAATACAGACACGATACCAAGATGGACAGGTAGAAAACCAAACAGACTGTTCGATGGACAATGGATACTGTGGTTTGTAGTGGGTAAAGAGAGTTTTAGTCAGAGACACAACCAAGAAGCCAAGGGAAACATGATGCTACCACCACCATGCTTTACTTTGGGGATGGGTTTCCCGTACCTATAGCACTTTGAGCCAAGGCCAAAAAGCTCAGTTTGGTTTCCATCAGACCACAGAACATTTTGTTTGCTGAGTCTCCAACCTACCATTTGACAAACTCCAAATGGTAATTCATATGGCTTATCAACTTTCCGTAAAGCTTTTACGCTTCACACTTTGTGGAGTGTCCTGGCTATGGCTGCCCTGTGAACATCTTACATCAGCTGTGGATCTCTCCAGCGCCTTCAAGTCTCTCCTTGGCCTATTGGTTGCTTCTCTAATTAATGCCCTCCTTACCATGTCATTGACTTTTGTTGGACGGCCTCCTCTGGGCAGAGTTGTGGATATGCCATATTCTATCCATATTTTAATAATGGATTTAATGGTGCACCATAGCAATTAGGTAAAGATTTGTTGTAAAAAAAACAACAAAAAAAAAAACATACAACACGAAGAGGAATCAAAATGAAATAGTGCAGACTCAATGTAAGTGTAATATAATTAAAGTAGTACATTAAGTACACTCTTAGAAAAAAAAGGGTTGGTCAGTATGACGCGATGACGCTCTTGAACCGAAACAACAGATCCATATGGAAATATTTACACCGGGTGCGACCAATCATGGCGCGACAAAGCGAGATTTTTTATCGACCAGTGTGTAGATTTTTTCCCCCCATCGCCCCTCGATGAAACGGGCCGTCCAATCAGATTTCAGCTTTAGATCACATGGCTGAAGCCGCTTCTGTTGCACAAAAGGGTGAGATTGGTAGCGCTATAGTACAGAAAGCTGTTATGAAAACCAGCGTAAACACAGAAGAAAAGTATTCCGGAAGAGAGAAGAGAATGGATGTTGAGTTCTCGTTATCATTAGTGTCTGAGAACAGAGAACTTTTTGATAAAAGTGAAAGCGAATACAAAAAACATCGTCAAAAGAAAAAAGTTATTTTTTTAAATAGTGTAGAATTGTAATCCCCTTTATTCTTATAATTCTTATTCTTATTGTTCTTTCATATATATATATATATATATATATATATCTTATACCTTATATTTTCTACTTCTAGATTTTAAAAACTTTTATGTATTTATTATTTGTTAATTTATCTTGTACAAATAAACAGGTTTCATCCCACTACTGTGTCATTACATTATATTTCACATTATTTCATTCATATTAAAACAGCTTGATGGTGTAGTTCAAAAAACACAAAAAAAACTTTCTGCCTCCCTTTCGGGGTAGAATTCACATAAAATAAGAAAAGTTAGTTTCTGTACTTCTTAACAGTTTGTGTTGTGGTGCTATGCGCCAACATTTCAGTGAGTCTCCTCGTCACTGGTCAAAGATGATAAGCAGATCAGCTGATTAGTGGGTTGCGCCACCTAGTGTGCAGAAGTAAAATGCATTCTCGGTCAGCGCCACCTATCGTGCGGCATGAATTAGCTGAAGGTGGTCAATCGTTTCGCATTCGGTGTGAAAGCACGGTTCATCTGCGATTTGCTTCGCTTTATCGCGCCGCGCTCTGTGTGAAAGGGTCTTTAGCTCCCTAAGGAGGTTGTACCTGGAACGATTTCTGGGAGGTAAACACAGAGTTCTACACAGAACCTTGAATCTGGCAGTCCAATTCCTGAAGAACTCTTAAGGGTTAACCCTTTTCCCAAGAGTGTACTTGGAATATAATTTAAAATGTAATTTAATGAATATAGGAATGGGATTTGGGAAAATCCACAACAAATAAAACAATACAAATATTAAATCTGTCCCTGGACTTTCATCTCACCTTTGAAGGAGAGTCTTTATGTTCTGTAAGGAAAAGGGGAAAAAAAGCACTGATTAGTTTGGCACAGGTTAAAGTCTTTCCACATGAGATCAGCCCACTCCAACTCTCCACCCCTACTTTGTCCCTCTCTGGAAATCCCCATGTCGTGCTGCACTCAGCTACAAAGTTTTATCTCCACCATCAGGACAGACAATGACATCACTTAATTAAATCCTGCTTTTTCTTTACAAAGCGTCTCTTCCACTTCTGTCCCTCAGGTCTCTAAAGCATGCATTCAGCTCCAAATGTCTGAGTGCACTACAAAGAAGTATTTTTTTTAACATGGATGACTCAGGACAGCATTGTGGCCTGAATGCAGGAGCTCTACTTGGGCGTTTACCAAGTTCACAGTCTGAAGCTGGGCTCAGGGGGAGACGTGAACACAAGCAAAGAGCGGTCTATACTAACAAACCAGGAATTAAAGAAAACTAGGGAAAAACCAATGACCTAGCCTCAGGAAAACCAACGTTTTTAAATTCCTGCATAAATACACAGGGCTTGGCAAGAACTATACAAGAAAAAGAAAGGTTTGTGGGTAATGAGAAACAGGTGGAATCGTGGGTGCATGAGTTAACAGTCTAAAGTCCATACTTATTATTCAGTTATTCATCTTGAAGCATTAATGCCCATTAAAATCCTACTTTATTATTCAGTTATTTAACTCACAGCATATTATTCATTAACTACAATGACCAATAGGGATGTAGTTATAAGCATGAGAGGTTAATATGAACAGGAAACAATGAACAAATAAGGAAAGTTGGTCAATCAAAAAAGGTCAGAACGCTATACAGAGTATGGGAAGCCATATGGGTCAGATTCAGAGCTAGATAAAACGATTTTTCTTTTCAATTTTTTTTTGTGAAATTATATTTAACCCTCTTAACCAATAAACAAATGTGTGACAAATTAAAGAAAAAAAAAACTGGTAGCTGCCATGATTTGGGTGTACCTATCCCCTTAGAAGGACTGATCACTTTATCCTATGATGAAGCCTTTCTATTCTCATGGGCGTGGTCTCCTCTAGGATGCCCCCGCCCCCATCCACAGGGCAATTAGGCCTCACTGGATGGTTTGATGGTCATGAAAATGATGTAATTCATAAGATATGGCCTTCACACTCACCAAGATCTCAACCCAACTGAACACTTTTGGAGATTCTGGAGCGACGTGTTAGACAGCACTCTCCGTCACCACCATTTAAACACCAATGCAGGGAATATCTTTTGGAAGAATGGTGTCCTTTTCTCCAGTACATCCCCAAAGACTTCTAGATTCTATGACAAAGCAGTTCTGGTGCCTTGAGGTGGTCCAACATCTTACTAACACACTTTATGTTAGTTTTTCCTTTAATCTGTCACCTATCTATAAATCTAAAGCAGTAATATGACCAGTTAGTATCATTAAGTGACAGTAATAATTAACCCTGTTTGTTAGGAACACTAGGTTTCATGTTTACTTCAAGCACTGAAAAAGAATTGTGGCTGTCATTATTCATCACAGTGACTAACATCATATAACAATTGTTTGTCATACAGACTGACCCGCAGCAGTGTGTATGGATCATGCTCTCTTAGTTTTTCCTCAATCTCTGAGAAAGCACGCCGCAATCGTGATATCTCCACACACAGCAATGCTTTGTGCTCGTCTAGGCGGATCAGCTCCCGACGCTCCTCTGTCTTCAGCTTGACCTGCAGCATTTTCTCCTCCTGATACAAGAACTGGTGGAGGTCACTAAACTGAGCCTCGATACGCTGCTTGAGGTCTGCAGTGTGTTCCTGCAACATGATAACGCTCAAAGTTTTCATTTAAAATAATGATTAACAATAGAATTCTAACACCAAAAATAAGAAAAAAAGGTACAAATTCAACTCGTGGCATATTTTTCAGATTCATTTGTTCAGTGGTGAGAGTTTTGAGAAATTCTTTCATTCTTGAATCCTTTTTCCCCTTACCTTCAGTTTCTTCACCTCATCCTCAGTCTCTCTCTCACACTCCAGTGCCGTGTTCAGCTCTGCCTGAAGTGCCGTGGCTGAGCTGCTCAGTGACTTCTGATGAAACACAAAAAGAATGATAAAACAAAATCTCCGTACAGCCGGAAATTTCACTTACTGTTTATATTCTAGAGTATAGGGGGCAACTGCAGCCTTGAAAAATCAGTTTATAAGATTTGCCCCAACAGGAGAAACAGCTGCTGGATTTTATAGAAGAGCTGGTTTTCCAGGAGTTATAGGAGCAATTGACTGTACTTACATTCCATTCAATACTCAGGTGGAGTAATTGGAGAGCTGTTTCGCAACACCACCAGAAAGAAATGTGTCCCTTCTCTCCTGTGCATCTTTTTTCACTTTCGATTTGAGGTTTTTCCAGCAGGCTTACTGATGAATAACATCTCACTTGTCTTTAATCCCCACAGAAGCATTGAAATCAGCGGTTAGCTGGACCAAGGTGTCTTGTTTCTTTTTAACTGTCATGTTATCTGTCTTTTGTCTTCGATTTTTGTTCCATATTGCTCCATTAATTAATATAATAAAATTTTCATGGCTTGTAAAATTTGATCTTCTAATAAGCTGCGCAGCCTGCTTTTCTCAGCCTGTATCGGTTATGCGAATGAGCGGTTAATAACAGCAGTTGAATTTTTAAAACATTTATAATAATAATAATAATAATAAACTTTATTTTATAAAGCGCCTTTCAAAGCAGCTTCTCAAAGCGCTGTACACAAAATAAGCAGTGCACAGAACAATAAAACATATAAAAGTTAATAAGAATAACAACGTTAATAATAATAATAATAAAAGAAGACATTAGCAGTCAAATGCAAGTTTAAAAAAGTGTGTCTTAAGTTGAGCATTAAAGCTTTAAAATTCAAAGTTTAAACTTCACGAGCCCTTTGAAGTGAAAGATTTACATTGGAGAATTCATATATTTCCATGTTTATGAAATCCGCATGCACTGCTGCAATGTTGTCAATGGCGAATCCAACGTGGCGGATAAAATTAATCGTAAATGGAGGTTTTAATCGCAGGTTCGAATTCTTTGTTAATCAGTGTTTAAAATTAAGTGGTGCAACACAACTCGATTTAAAATAAAGCCCAGATCAACAAATCCTAGATTAGCTCAAACTATGCTTAATTTAATCCTTATTGGTGCAACCCACCCTCAGAATTTTATCCCACTGGTCCTGCAGTCCCAGCCTTGTACCCGCATAGTAATTGTGCAGTGCCAGCCTCACCTCAAAGTGTTCTGGTGGTCCCTGTCTTCACTATTAGTTGCCAGATAATCCCAACCTTGCTCCCTATTCATTCAGTAAACCCATTTCTACCTGTCGGTAATCCTGTGGCATCTGCCCTGTTTCCCAATAATCCTGATATCCCAGGCATGGGAAGAGCTTTTGCAACTCTGTTTCCATCATTCATGTTATTATTGGTCATACCTAAAATAAGCAATATTTTTACCATAAACGTCACATCTGTATTCCTATAAAATTTGAAGACATGGCCTGGGTTAATGGGACAGAATGTAATAGTGAACAGACGACCTTAAGAATGGATCATCATGCTGTAGAGCGGCTGAAAGATGAAAAAAAAGGGAAATTTAGCTTCCCTAGGGAGGGTTACAATAGCCACCCATGCGCTCTGTAAACTCTATAAACATTCAGATGTAAACTCAGATGTAGACGTCCTTGAGAGTCCTGAATGTGTTCTGTCCACAAGTATCTAAGTACAGTCAGTGGTGTTTCTGAACTTTTAAGGAGTTCAAGCAAAATCCCTCTTTGGGCCCCTTAACCAAATGTTTTCTATTTACCAACCACACCCCAAAAACAATCCACTATTGCGTGATGCAATACTCTGACCTAATTTCAGTCTGAATCATACCTTACAAAACATGCTGCTATCATCCACGTGATAGTATCTGAGTTTGTACACAGTTATCACCTAACTGTATTTATTTTGTAGGTAGAACCTCACTATCCTCACTTGCATCAGCTAGGACTTGCTCAGGCAGGTCTTTCACTTTTGCATTCTGAACATATGGAGCTGTAGGTACACGTTTGTTTTGATGGGGATCTTGGGCTGGAGGACAGGCATTGTTCTGAGTCACGGCATCGGTAAAAATCAGAAAAGGCCCTGATCACTGGTGATGTTTTACTCACTGTTTTGTAATTTCTTGTGCTTTGCACTGCTACTTGACTTGTGGTAGAGTATCTTGTTCTCACATTAACTGACTAATGTGTGTTTTATACTGCTGCGTACAAGCTAGTATACGCGACACTAATACATTAGTAACAACCTCTCTGCAAGCTTGCCACATTATGCAAACCATGAGTCATGAAGCATGATTTCAGCATTCTTGAAGAAAAGTTTCATCTTGTGTTTCCAGGGAAGATCAGCATCAAATCAACATAATCAGTCAACGTAATGTGTTCATGGCTAAAAATACATCAGTGGATCAGACTAAATACTAGAATTTCAGGCCGATTTTAGCTGTGAAGGACATAATTAATAACATACAGGTTGTTCTGTGAGGAAATCAAGCATTTCCTTGTTTGGCCTCCCGTCTAGCTTTGTTTCAGTACAGTCAGGTCTTTAAATCTACAGCCACCAGTTATCATTCATTCATCTTCAGTATCCTGGTCAGGGTCCCGGTGAATTCTGAGCCTATCCCAGGAACACTGTGTGCAAGACAGGAATATACCCTGAATGGGACCCCAGTCTATCACAGGGCACAATGATCACACACACACACACACACACACACTCATTCACCACACCTAGCGGCAATTTAGTGTTGTCAATCCAAGTAAGAAGGAGGAAACCAGAAAACCTTAAAGAAAACAATGTGGACACGGGGAGGACATGCAAGGACTATAATCCGAGCTCAGGATCAAACCGAGAACCCTGAAGCGGTGGTTGCTGAAGGCAATGCAATACCAGGGCGATGTATAGTGCAGACAGATCAAGCCCCTATTTCAGCTCCCTGTTCGAAAAATTTGTTTAAAAAAAATTCTGGATAATTATATTTCTCAGATAAGACTCCATCACTCATCGCTAATGTAAAGCCTAATGCGGTGTGTCTTCTAAGTGTCTAAGTACGACCAGGAGTAGTGCTGTGCATTCTGATGAAGTGTTCTGAGAGCAATAAGGATGATAACACATAGCACACAAAGACTTGTACTAACTGAGTCAGTATCAGTTAATTAATACTCTTCTTACAAGTGCCTCACAGCTCCAGATTCCCCAGTCTGAGTTCAACACATTCTCCCTGTGTCCATGTGGGTTTCCTCTGGGTTCTCCGGTTTCCTCTAACTGACAAAAAACATGCAGGTAGGCAGATCGGCTACGCTACATTCCCCCTAGGTGTGAACGTGTATGTGCACTGTGCCTTGAGATGGACTGGCGTCCCATCGTAACTGAGCTATCGCCCGTGCGCCCAGTGTTCCCGGATCCACCACGGTCCTGACCAGGACCTGTAGTGCTCACAGAAGTTGAACGGATGCCTATTAAGTTTTAGTTTTTAAAACAACTGACAGTGTGTCAATGTTAGTTAGTGCACGTGTTACAGTTTAGAAGAAACATATGACATCACAATAAGGACACTTCTTGGTGCTTCTACTTACCCTGTATTTCTGCTCCGCCTCGTCTACACAGACCAGCGCGTGAGACCGATGCTCTTGAGATACGGCGCAGACGAGACACACGAGCTCGTGCTCCTCTTCGCAATACAGCTTGAGCTCCTCGCGGTGTCGCACGCAACGCGGTGCGAAGCTCGGTGTGCTGCTCGCGGCGTTCGCGCTCTCCTCCTCGATCTCCCGGCTGTAACTCTCCACGATGTTGGCCACGATGCGGTTGGGCCGGTAACTATGACCGGGGAAAACTTTGCGGCACTGAGGGCACGAGCCGGATGAACCGGTGCCAGGTTGTCCGGGTACGCGCGTGCCTGCGCCACCGCCTCCGCCGCTCCAGTAGTTAGTAATGCAGGAGTTGCAGAACGTGTGATCGCAAGGGAGAGACACGGGCTGCTTGAATAAATCCAGGCAGATTGAGCAAGTCAGATCGCGGCTTAGTCTCTGCGCCATTTTTGGCTTTTCTGTTTTTTCTGGTTTGGGACGCTTGTTAGACATCGGATCGGTTTTGGGGGGGGGTTTCTTATTCTCGCGTGCAAATACCTGGAGATGTTATTCTTCTCTCTCTAATATGCAGCAGGTCTCTGGTCTCCTATTGTCTTTTTGTTCTTGCTGGGAGAAGCAGCCTGGAGTTTGGATTTTGAACTCTCTCTCTCTCTCTCTCTCTCTCTCTCGTCTTTTTGGCAGGCTCGGCACAGTCTTCCTGTTGACTGTCAGAAAGGAAAAGGGGGAGACTGTAAAAGAGTGGGCTGGTGGGCGTTTCGCGTCTTCAACTCGTTTCAGGAGCAAATGGGAGTGTGTGTGTGTGTGTGTGTGTTTTACTGTTTCGGACTTTGCTTTCTCAAGGATGACTTGACGTCATCCTTACAAGCCAAGGTTTAATTATAAGGCACGTTTAAATACAGCACATGTTAACCAAACTAATTTAAGCTAAACAAAAACAAACAAACAAACATTTTTTAAAAAAATCAATAAAATGAACATCAAAATAAAATACATATATCAAAATTACAATATACTACAGCAAGTAACATGTAAGTAGGAAAAAAAGGATAAAAAAGCAAAGAAATAAAACACTGAAAATGATTTAACCTATTGAAAAGTTTACACAGTGTTAGAAATATGGAGTGTTTTGGAGAGTTAATGGTTCTTTGCTTTTCAAACCATTGTTGTGAGAACTTTTAAAGGTTCTCCCAGGGCACAGAACCCCATCCATAGTCCAACACAGGACACAGGGGTAAGGGAACCCGTGAACCATGAATAGTGTTTGACAAGAGTGAATCTAAGAGTGCATGATACCTATTAAAAACCTTGGGAGTATACACAGGTTTATAATTGGGTGGGCGGCTGTGGCTCAGGTGGTAGAGCTGGTTGTCCACTAATCGTAGGGTTGGTGGTTCGATTCCCGGCCCACATGACTCCACATGACTCCATATACCGAAGTGTCCTTGGGCAAGACACTGAACCCCAAGTTGCTCCTAATGGCAAGTTAGCGCCTTGCATGGCAGCTCTGCTACCGTTGGTGTGTGAGTGTGTGTGAGTGTGTGTGAGTGTGTGTGAGTGTGTGTGAGTGTGTGTGAGTGTGTGTGTGAATAAGTAAATGTGACACAGTGTAAAGCGCTTTGGATAAAAGCGCTATATAAGTGCAGACCATTTATCATAATTGAGTCAGATTGATGGATACAGGAGTGCAGAGCTTTTACTCCCGCTGTTATTCTACATAAAATATTTTAAAACCTTCTGGAGTGACTCTGCATGTGTCAGCACTGCAGTCCAGTAAGTCAAGCCACATGTGTCCTACTTTCACCCACTCCATCTTTCTAAACCTCTACAACACTACAGTGGAGAAAGTGATTAGTACTTGGCTTAATTCAAAACACATTTCCAATTATGCTCTGTAATAAGTGAGATATACACAGATTAGTTCTGTCTCCTATGCTGCCTTCATACGCTCATTGGATCATCATCGCAAAGTCTTGACTTCAAGTGTATTGCTAACATCGGTTCTAGTTATCTTGTTTATTTTGTTTCTTATTGTTATATTTCTTATTTTGTTTCCTAACATTTTCCCATTTGTAAAAGTTTACATAATGCCTAATCTATGGCCTATTGAACAACCACACACAGCATCATACACTGTAAAAAAAATGGCCTTGTGAATTTACAGTAACTCACCATCAGCGGAGTTACTGTAATTAATATTTACTTCAGCCTCCAGTGTAGCATTATATTAAACCTCACACCTGTCAGGTCACAGCAAACCAATGACTGCATTTCCCATCCTGCACTGCGGTCTACAAACATGGCCGCCATGGACTGCAATTCCCAGACACTCATTCATTCTAATCGCACACCTGCATCCGATCTCACACACAATCACACCACAGTTTAAAAGGACTTTCGAGGCTTTCACTCTTTGCGAAGTATTGAGTGTTATCACCATACCAAACGTTTGTACCCTGTTCCTCGTTTTGATTCATGTTCTTTGAATTTGTTTCTGGTTTCTCGTTCTCGATTCTTGCCTTTGCCTCGTTTATGCCTGTTTGCTGATCACCTCACCCATTGCCTGTTTATTGTCTCATGATTTGGATTTGTCTGCCTGCCTATCTTTATTAAAAGCTCTTATCTGCACTTGCATCCATCCTAACCTTCATTACATTAATAACGTGACAACACCTAAACCATAGAACACTGTTGTCTATAAAACAACCACCCTGAAGCCATACGGCTTTCCTCCTCATCAGATACTCAGTACATTTAATACTTTAAACCTTTCTTAAATAACACACACAAGAGCCCAATCAAAAAGTACAGCCCGCTCCTGTAGTTCCGTCTGCCGTATGCTGAAGTCACGATTTGTAGTAAATAAGAGTAAGTAAGAGTGATTTAGATTTTATGTGAATGAATGAAGTGAAGCCAAAGCCCCTATTCCATAATTAACAGATTAAAACATGCTGTTATTTAATTTTAAAAAAAGTAGCATAACCTCCAAGGAGAACAATGGGAGGAGTGGGCCCTTGAGCAAGGCCCTACAACTGCTCAGCTTTATTAAAAAAATAAATGTAAGTCACTCTAGATAAGGGCATCTGCCAAATGCCATAAATGTAATGTAACTACAGCTCAAAACTCACACAAAAGACTTGAATCTAGCCCAAAATGTTCAGGAAAACAAAGACGCATTTTATTTCTTTTTCTCAGGCTTTTCCGGAAAAATAATAACAGTGGTGTGCATTTTTTTAACTTAAAACTTTAAAAAGAGCAAGTTTGTTACCATGATACTAATGGGAGGCTAAACAATGCCTTACTGAGATCCAAAATAAAATCATATTTGTACCATATTTCTGTAGAGACAAAAGAAATATGCTTTGTTGGGGGGGAGTCAGTGCTCCATACAGTATAACTCAAAGACTGCACACTGTGCACATGGCAACACATCTCTGCTGAGTTCGCCAACAAAATAATCATTTAATTCATTTAAAAATGATTGTAAAACTTGTAAGTTCATTGCACGTGTTTTTCATTGTTCTTAAAAGTTTGTCATTGAAAGAAAATGTTCTCTGAAAATCGTACAGGCGTTGTAATGAAATGCTGCTTAAAGGAGCCCTTTTTAACTCACAGCGCAGCGCACTGCATCCAGTCTTCATAGTAAATTCTGATAGCGTGTCCAGAGAACATTTCTGATCATTCTGGAATATAACAAACCCAAAAACTAACATGTGAATCTGAGAAAATATTATTAGATGGCTATTATTGTTGGCTAACTGTAGCCTAAATATCAGTTTCTAGATTTGGGAAAGACGCTGATGCTTCAAAAACAGTTAGCTGGTGTAGGAATACACATTTAAGATATATGTATATACACCAATCAGCCATAATATTAAAAGCATTGACAGGTGAACCGTGAATATCGTTGATTATATCGTTACAATGGCACCTGTCAAGGGGTATAGTACGTGAACAGTCGCAAAACGTTCTCAACGTTGACGTGTTGGAAGCATGAAAAATGGGTACGCATAAGGATTTGAGAGACTTTAGTGGTTAGCATGTTTGCCATGCACCTCCAGGGTCAGGGGTTCGATTCCCACCTCTGTCCTGTGTGTGTGGAGCTTGCATGTTCTTCCTGTGCCTTGGGGGTTTCCTCAAGGTACTCCGGTTTTCTCCCACAGTCCAAAGACATGAGTTGTAGGCTGATTGGCAGCTCTAAAATTGTCCATAGTGTGCAACAGTGCCCTGTGACGGATTGGCACCCTGTCCAGGGTGTCCCCCGCCTTGTGCCCCGAGTCCCCCAGAATAGGCTCTAGGCTACTGACCCTGCTTAGGATATGCAGTACAGAAAATGGATGGATGGATGGATGATTATATCTGAAACACATATGTACCATACTTCTTATAGCATGCTTTTGAGAGTTTTTACAGTGTAGTTTTGGTGTGTGTTACCCATAATGCAATGCTCACGTATGTTGGAGAAATAGCAACGGAATGATTATGTAGTTAAAACTCTTTTTTTGCAGACACTAACCATTTTGGACACTCTTGTGACTAACTCTATAATGACTGCTTGGTGAGGAATCATTTGAAACCACAACAAAACTACACAAGCAAGGAGATGTTTACGAATCATGTTGTGGTCAAACCCAGTCACAAAGCTATTATTCCTCTTCTGGACCGCACATAAAGGTTTTACTAACTAAAGCGTGGCACTCAGAGCTTTGTAATTTGCAGATATTTTACTGACTGTAGGAAAACACCAGCATCTGCAAAAAAATCACAACTTATGTTATCTGTACAGCACAGGGTCCCTACTTTCCTGTAGTGGAAAAATGACAAGGTTTAATGCTTACAAAGCACTAGACTTCTTAATAAATGTTAAATAAATGTCTTTTTCTGTAATAGGAGCGCCTGTACACCTGCACCTTCATGCAATTATCCAATCAGCCAATCATGTGGTAGCAGCACAATGCATTAAATTATGCAGATACAGGTCAAGAGCTTCAGTTAATGTTCATATCAATCATAAGGATGGGGGAAACGTGATCTCAGTGTTTTTACCCGTGGCATGATTGTTGGTACCAGATGGGCTGCTTTGAGTATTTCAGAAACTGCTGATCTCCTGGGATTCTCAAGCACAACAGTCTCAAGAGTTTGTTGCAGAATGGTGCGAAAAACAAAAAACATCCAGTGAGCAGCAGTTCTGAAGGTTGTCAATGAGAATGGCCAGACTGGTTCCAGCTAACAGGAAATCTACAGTAACTCAAATAACCACTTTTTACAAGCATGGTGAGCAGAAAAGCATCTCAGAATACATTGAAACTTGAACAACAACAACATAAGACTACATCAGTTTCCCCTCTTGTTCTGTATTAGAACAAGCGCATTAATAGTAACCTTGGATTTGCCTTACACACTGAAGTATTGTCAGATCTGGTGTTATAGAAGATCAATCAACACCTTCAGAAAAATCAGAATCGAGAATTTAAACGCATTGTGGTATAAAATAAATGGTATCACTCCTCAGACTTAAGTAGGAGGCGTGGCCTAAAGTTTGGAGATGAAATTTTCTGTTAGAGGTCTTTAGGATGATAATACTTAGTTCTTTATATACATTATATATATATATATATATATATATATTTATATATATAAAAACTAACTTCTTTAATACAATTCATTCAGCTAGTTTAAGAACCTCTTTATGTACAAAGGGAATTACTGATTCCAATAGTGTCATTTGTCACATGACAAAAGTGCTAAGCTGCCTGCTTTTACTTGTTAGCAACATTTGCATAATCGC
>JANDJT010000060.1:5585174-5603424 GCA_024331685.1 Stegophilus panzeri
CACATGAGTGCCTGATTAGATAACTGCATAAATGAGCAGGTGTATGGGTGTTCCTATTAAAGTGACTGGTGAGTATATATAGATATGTTTCTAAATTATTTAACACAGCGGGGAAAATGCACGGTCCTGTTGCGCAACGTGAAAGAGAAAAGGCGGAGGCCAGGCGAAGCGGAAGTGACGTCGGTGACGGCGTCCGGCATTTTTATCAAAAGCAGAAGAAACGCGCGCGCAGAAACATTTCGTAGCAGTTTATGAGCCGTCACGCGCGTTTTTTGCTGTTCATTTTAAAACAAAGCTTAATCCGAGAAAAGGTGCGGTTCCTGATCTGATTTTAGTCAGATATCAAGAGCATCACATAGACGCGCTAACTTAGTTGTGTATTTAAGTATTAGATTGCGTTGTGTAACCTTTTAACAAACAACCGCAGAGATGTTTGAGGCCCGGCTGGTTCAAGGCTCCATCCTGAAGAAGGTGCTGGAAGCTCTGAAGGATCTGATCACCGAGGCGTGCTGGGATGTGAGCTCGTCGGGAATCTCTCTGCAGAGCATGGATTCGTCTCATGTGTCCCTGGTGCAGCTCACACTGCGCAGCGACGGCTTCGACTCGTACCGCTGCGACAGGAACCTCGCCATGGGAGTCAACCTCAGCAGGTCAGACTTCACACTGAGTAGCAGTATGAAAGCACACGCGTGTATAGTGACGCTCCTGTCTAAACTATATCACATTAATATACTAGAGCGAAGTTATACAGCGTTTTGTAAACATGGCGGACATGTTCTTACATGCCCGTGAAGCGTTTCGAGTAATTCTCTGACTGCCCTAAGTCACTTTCTACAAACGTACAACTCTGTATTACGCACAAAATCTCAATTTTTGTTCGTTTTAATGCTACAAATCTGTATTTTGTCTAGTGAAACTCGCCGCTCTTGTTCTTTTGTGTGTGTGTGTGTGTGTGTGGACGCGCGCTGCGTGTGACGTCATTTTCGCGCGCAGACCCACTGTTGGCGGGAAAGTTAATTCGCGCGCTGCAGAATGTTCTAGCTAGGTGGCTAACCTGTTTTTTATGAAACAGGAAGCAGGATTATTTTCTAGTTAACTGTTGAATAATTCCCACCTTTAACTTTAATTGTAACCTCTGAGGTGTCATTCGACCTCTTTATTAAGATTATGTTGTTATATAAAGATATTTATTTGGTTTTATTCCCCCCCTCAAAGAAATCTATCATGATGTAAAACTGTCAAATAAAAGGCATAAATGTGGAAAAGAAAATAAGCTTTAGAGGTTTCTTTGTGACGTTTTAATATTCTCTTAATATAGCCTGCAAATTATTGATCCTTTTTTAATATATATTTTTATATATTTATTGTACATTGCATTGTTCATTCCTGATAGCAAGATAAAGGCTTAAACAATCAGATAAAAATATACCTTTGATCACTGATGTTTGGGTTTTTTTTCATGTCAACTATTAGTTAAATTAATAGTTTACACATTTCAAATAGCAACTTGAAATTATTTCAGAATATCAGGAAGCCTCAAACAATTACCATAAAAACTGGAAGAATGGTACTAGTCGAGTTGACTATTCACCTCGAACATTGTACATGGTGTTGCTCAGTGGAAATTATTTTTACGTTGTGGTGTTTTTGACGTTAATGATGAATTTTATGTTCATTTTTCTTTACCAGTATGTCCAAGATCCTCAAGTGTGCTGGGAACGAGGACATCATTACACTGAGAGCGGAGGACAATGCAGACTCTCTGGCTCTGGTTTTTGAGACTCTCAGTGAGTTCATTTTTGTTTAATTTACCAGTACAGGTTTGACCTTCTCATGCAGATATGTATTCTTAAACATGTAGATTTTGGAATATATTCATAGGTATAAATTATGTTCACTTTTGTGTCGTGAACAATCTGTAAAATGTTCTCAAATTACTGTATATTCTGTTTTGTGCTTGTGGATGGCAATTATTTAAACGAAATTTTCTTGTGAATACTTTCAGATCAGGAGAAAGTCTCCGATTATGAGATGAAGTTGATGGACTTGGACGTGGAGCAGCTTGGAATTCCAGTAAGTGTTAATATATCGGACACTGAAAGATTCCCAGGTTTAAACCTAAACGAGTGAAACTGAAGTTAATTGGGAGCATGCTCTTGTTTGGCAGGGATTACTCGCAGTTGAAATGACGTTAATGACACTATTGAGGTGCTTGGGAAAGGGTTTAACATCCACTGAGCTCCTCATGGTGTCTTGTTTGAATAATCGGTGCTGCTTAAGATTTTTGTTGGAGACAATCAAGCTGTTTCTTCTGTGCCTCATGTTCAGTAAGAGAATGTTCATGTTTTTGTGTTTGTAGGAGCAGGAATACAGCTGTGTAGTGAAGATGCCCTCTGGTGAATTTGCCCGGATTTGCCGGGATCTGTCCCAGATCGGAGATGCTGTGATGATCTCCTGCGCTAAAGACGGCGTGAAGTTCTCTGCCAGCGGTGAACTGGGAACCGGAAACATCAAACTGTCCCAAACCAGCAATGTGGACAAAGAGGATGAGGCTGTAAGAGTCTTTTTGTATATGTATATATGCATGTGTGTGTCCAAGAGAGGTTTTCTACAATGGCTATATCTCTAGTACACTTGTGACACATTTATTCCCTGGTCTGATTAGGTGACGATCGAGATGAATGAACCTGTCCAGCTCATTTTTGCTCTGAACTACTTGAACTTCTTCACCAAGGCCACTCCTCTATCCAAGACAGTCACTCTCAGCATGTCTGCAGATATTCCACTTGGTAAGACATGATGCAATCACTTGTGAATGTTTTACATATCCACATGTTCAAACCCTGACTTGATCAGGTGAATCACCGTGTTAAATCTCTATCCATAATCGCAATTGTGAATAGCACTTATATCCACTTTATAGTATACATAATGTATACTTCATTATTCCTGATAATTTTTACTTTTCACTGTTGGCTCTCGCTTTCTCTCCTTCTCTCTCTCTCTCTCTCTCTCTCTCTCTCCCTCCCCTCCTTCAGTGGTGGAGTACAAGATTGCAGATATGGGTCACATCAAGTACTACCTGGCTCCTAAAATCGATGAGGAGTCATCCTGAATTCTCACATCATCCACTTCAGCCCCAACTATATCTGTATAACTGGTACATATTGGCAGTTCCTTGGTTCACAAATCAGGGGACAGACACAACAGACTGTCAACACTGAAGGTCACATCCACGTGTGAATTTTCAGTCTTTGTTTATTTTTTATTTTGTTTTTTGCCCCCTTTTTCTTTTTGATTCCTACTCCGATCTGCCTCTTTAAGCACTAGGAGTTTGTCCATCTTCATTCCAATACTTTGTAGATAAAAAAAAAAATATCTGTAAATATACCAATTTGGTTTTCCTTGTTATCCACTAATAAACATTTTGTAATGTGAAGATGTGACTGTTTGTTTGTTTTTTCCTGTCACAGGCGGTCCTTTTATTGATTAAAATTACAGAAAGTTGTCAACAAAATTTCGACAAAGCAAATTATGCAGGATTCAAACATACACATGGCATCCCCATTGGATTTCTAGTCCAACACCTTAACCGCTTGGCCATCAGCTTTCTTGCTGCTTTCATTTGAAGTGTTTGTTCCATATTCTGTAATAATAATAATAATAATAATTTATTATTATTATTATTATTATTATTATTAGTCGTCTCACATGCATAACAGCACAGTGAAATTCTTTTTTCACATATCCCAGCATGTTAGGAAGTTGGGGTCAGTGCGCAGGGTCAGCCATGATACAGCACCCCTGGAGCAGAGAGGGCCTTGCCCAAGGGCCCAACAGTGGCAGCTTGGCAGTGCTAGAGCGTGAATCCCCGGATTTCTGATCAATAACCCAAAGTCTTAACCACCAAGCCACCACTGCATCACACTGCACCACAATAACATCTAATGCATTATCTAATCTTGTACTTTTAATCATATAAATCTAAAGCAGACTGGATTTCTACAGCCTGTTTCTATATTTGCATTTATTTTAGTGGGGGGAGCTGTGGTATTTTCTCTATACCACTTTCTTTTTATTTCAGAAGTTTCAAATGTATGATCCAAATACAGTATAAATCCAATGCATCAACTAATCTTTAAAGTTAGGGTTCATATGTGTGTGTAAATCTAAGGCAGGTTGAACTTCTACTGCAGTATTTTCTCAGTAACGTTCAGTCTCTTTTCTTACATTGTATGCTGCTATACTGGAAGAAAATGTAGGATTGTTCAGGAGTTACATCTAAATCATGTAAATAATCTAAATCTTTTCCATAAAGTAGATTAGATGTTTACAGCAGTTTCCTTCTCCATATTTTGCATTGTGTATTTGGGAAATGTAGGGTAGTTCAGGAGTTAGTGCTGTACCTCAACCAGTTTCAGTGGTGGAAATTGGGTGCCAATTAGGGATGTGCGATATCTTATTGTCTGCGATATACCTGTAGAAATTCTCCCCACTATAAGAATTAGTCTTCCCCCTGATAACAATATAGCCTAGTTAATGCCTTATTTCTGTGTGTGACAGTCTGCAACCCATTCACAGCTCACGTGTAGATCGAAAACAAGTATGGTGGAAGGCGGACGTGAAGCTGAGGAGGAGATTATCACTAAACGTGGAGCTACCTCTACATTCTGGAACTGGTTTGGTTACAGAAAATCAATTTTATTTTTAGATCAATGTTTGTGTTTCTGAGGCTCTCAAGATCACAGCAGTCACTTGTAGCCAAAAGCAGTGGTGCACGGTACTATATTTATATTGTCACTGATATCATTATTGCAATAAATGCCAGAATATATCGCGATATAGTTTTAAGTCCAAGTAGGGTTCAAACCTGTGCAGGGAGACCCCATTGGATTTCAAATCCAAAGTAGGTTAGTTCATGTATTTGGGTTGGACTGCAACCAATTTTACTTAAATGGACATGTGCTGAAAGTTCCAGAGCTGATCCCTCTTTGGTGGAAATGGAGTACAAGTGTTGGTCATTGATGGTTAGGAGGCTGTAACTGAAATTTTTTTTGGTTAAGGTTCTTACCCACAGAGTTTTAAAACCTTCGCTGTGAGCAGGGTTCGAACCTACGCAGGGAGCCCCCATTGGATTTCGAGTCCAACGCCTTAACCACTCGGCCATCACAGCTTAAATGGCTGCACATCAGTTAATCTTTAAATTATTTAAATCTTTGATTCTCTCATACAATCATGTAAATCATCTACATATTTTCCATAAAGTTTCCTTCTGCTCCATATTTTGCATTGTTTATTTGTAAAATGTAGGGTAGTTCAGGAGTTAGTGCTGGACCTCAGACAGTTTTACTGGTGGAAAATTGGTGCCAAAACCTTTCTTGCTGCAAGTAGTGTTCAAACCTGCATTATTTATTTGGAAATGTTCTGCAGTATTTTCTCAGTGCTACTCAGTCTCTTTTCTTACAGTGTCTGCTGCTACACTAGAAGAATTTTGGTCCTAAATATAGCATAGTTCAGGAGTTAGTGCTACACTGGAAGAATTTCAGTCTTAAACATAGGGTAGTTCAGGAGTTTCAAGTGTGTGATCCAAATACAGTATAAATCCAATGCATCAACTAATCTTTAAAATTAAGTTTCATAGACTTCTTATCATGTACATCTAAGGCAGATTGGATTTCTACTGCAGTATGTTCTCAGAACCGTTCAGTCTCTTTTCTTACATTGTCTGCTGGTACACTAGAAGAAAATGTAGAGTAGTTCAGGAGTTAATACTGGACCACTTTGTGCCAAGCCCTTTCTCAAGGGTTCTTGTCTGTAGAGTGTTAAAACTGCTCCTCTCACTGCAAGCAGGATTTGAACCTGCGCAGGGAAACCTCATTGGATTTGGAGTCCAACACCTTAACCACTCGGCCATCATAGAGATCATAGAGAATCAAGTACCATTAGCTAATCTTACTTTTTTATACATTTATTATCTAAGGTGACCTGAAACGAAGTCCACAACCCTTGTTGCTTTCCTCTTACTGTAGTTGTCTCCTGCTGCATTTCAGGCCTAAATTTAGGGCAGCTCAGATGTTTCACGTGTCTCCTCTTACTGTTTCTGTGGCTTGGAAACACTAGACCTGGGACAGCATGGTCTCGCTGAGGAGGCTATCGATCTGTCTGTCATTTAAAACCGATTGACTGAGAAAGTGTTGCAGAGGAATGCTCCTGACAGCTAATGGCTGTCACTGGTTATGGATGGAGAGAAGACAATGAACGCTTTCTGTCAGGAGACACAGAATAATAGATTTGCACATTTTTGCTTCTGTAGCAAAATGTGAAATGCTGTTTGTGTAATGTTTAGTGCAGAATTATGGGATTACCTGTTCCAAGAAGGACAGACACAATTCTACCTTCAAAGTACCCATTGAAAACAACTTATTCTGCACTCTAACTGGTACAGATTTTATCTCAGGAGCTCAAACTCCACTCCAAGATGCTAACTACCTAGGATTGCATACTCCTAAATGGAACATAGTGATGACATTGTGCTTGTTATCACATTGTATCATACCACTGATTTTCAGTACATGTCCAGTGTGTATAAATGTAAAAAATTTTTACATTTAATGACTTTTTTTATTGTAATAGAACTCATTTTTTGTACTGTGTGTGTTTTTTTTTCCTGCTGTAGCTGTAAAAAAATGCTCATAACCCAAATCTTTTGAGTAATTGAATCTAATTGGTCAGAAGGTGTCGATTAATTTTCTTTAACAGCAGCTCTGGCAGTAGTACAAATCACAGGTTTATATTAATGAGCTTGTTTTAATACGTTATTGTTTCTATAATAATAATGTAATTCACAGGGACCTGTATGGCAAATAGAGTGAAAACCTTTGTAATCAATGATATGGGAATGTTTTCTGTGAGGAGAATTATTAATTTTTAATTTATGGAAGGAGTCTCCAGTGTCAGCACTTTGTAACCTTCAGATGAGATGCAGGCCCTTGGAGTTTTAAGGAAGAAAAGTGTTTTCATTTCAGTCTGTATAGGATTTAGTGGAGTTTATTTTTATCATTGTTGCGGCCAAAAATGCTTGATGTTGCTGTGGCTTTTTTGTTTGTTGGGCTTTTTTTTTTTTTGGAAAAACTACTCGGTTCGGCGAAATCGCAATTGCACAAAGTTGTTTTGCACGAAAGAAGGCTTTCACTGAATGCACGTTGCGATCACATGACGTGTCTTGCCGAAAATCTGCAGTTATTTTGAACAATTGTGAGCTCCTCCGAATGTTGCTGAGTTTGATTGATTTTGCGTTAATTTCTGTGATCGTAAAATCGCAAAATCCTGGAG
This sequence comes from Stegophilus panzeri, assembly GCA_024331685.1. Lineage (NCBI taxonomy): Eukaryota > Metazoa > Chordata > Actinopteri > Siluriformes > Trichomycteridae > Stegophilus > Stegophilus panzeri. The sequence continues at coordinate 5,592,507 of JANDJT010000060.1, forward strand.
GGACTGTCATACGTAAACTCTTATTAGTGTCATATTAGTAATATGTTTGCATGGAAGTTGCTTGAATCATTAAAAAAATGTCAAATGAAGGAGTCTGTGAAAAAATTGTTATTTGACAAAATTATACATTCTTTACCATTGTATTGTTAAAAGTATTAATTTCAGCCACCTTTACTCTTTCTCTTTCTGTCACACTCATTAGAGAATATCTATCTATCTATCTATCTATCTATCTATCTATCTATCTATCTCTCTCTCTCTCTCTCTCTCTCTCTCTCTCTCTGTCCCCTTCCTTTTCTCTCTCAGCTTTGTCGCTCCCCAAAAGCATAGAGCTACAGGAAGATAATGCGACAGCTGGTGAACAACTGAAATGGGGGAAATGGAAAAAGGAAGAAAAGAGAACAGACAGCTGCACAACATGCAGGTGAGCTATATAAATCCTTTTTTTTTCCATATACACTACAACATTCATTAGCTTTGCCATTAATAAAACATGCATGTACCTGTCATGACATGAAATGATTGTGTGAACTTTATTTATAATTGTAGATCAATATATAATCATTGCATTTGATGCATTGATAAACTATCAGTGCGTTGAGTTTAATAGTGCATGTGCCTTTTTTCTGGGTGTTGTTTGTTCATAGTCATGACTTTAAGCAAATACACAAATGTTCTACACCAGTGATGATGAAATGTATAAAGTATGTGTTGTTTGTGATTGTTTGATGTGCGTTATTATTGATCAGTGACATATAGTATTATTAGTATTATTTGGTGTATTGTATCTTATTTGTAGTATTTATTTATGTCAATAATAATATTAATAGCAACATTTAAAAAAAAACAAACAAACATAGAGGGCACAGACATACAGACAGTCCAAACTGATAAAAACAACAACAATAATAAAAACAACAACAATGATAATAATAGAGAGAGACTGACACCGTGCATAGCAACAGATGGGCTACAAAGTGAGCTACAGTATGTGGACCTGATTAAACGGCCAATTAGTGTGTTGTTTGGAGTATCTTGGTCTGATGGTAAAGTCACCGTGACCTCTCTATCACTCTTTTTATACAGATTCTGCTCTGGGAAAAGCGCCAGAGAGACAGACACTAAGATGGAGACAAAGATAGAGAGATATATAGTGCTATAAAGAGAGCAGAGAGTCAAGGGCACACAGTGAACACTTCCTCTGTCCTCTGAGCCCAATCTTAAATTGTGCTGAAAATGAGAACCAATGTATAGTGTGTGTGTGTGTGTGTGTCCAACATTTTAAATAAGCTATACCTATGTAATTGTAAAAAGCTTTCTTTCTTTTCTTTTTCTTAGCTTTTTTGCTTTTCATTCCTTTCTTTCTTTTTCAGTTTTTCCCTAACATTTGCTTTTTGATTTTCATTTTCTTTCTTTCTTTCTTTATTAGTTGCACCCTTTGAATTTATATTTTCATTTCTTTCTTCCATATCTTTTCATGTAGTTATATAGTCACTGATAAACATGAACAGCTCTCTTGAAAATTCAGAAGTACACACACGCACACACACGCACACAGTAACACTGTCTTCTTGTAGACCCATCAGTTTTGTCTTTTTCTTGTTATCTCTTATACTCTTTGTGTTCATTAGTCTCACTCTTTGTCTCTCACCTTTCGCCTCACTCACTCACTCATTTGCTGTCTTTCTTTTTCTCTCTCTCTCTCTCTTTCTCACTTTTTACCTGTCTGTCTCTCCCCAATTGTCTCTCTCTCTTTCCTCCTACATCTCTCTCTGTCTCTCACCTTCTCTCCAGACTGACGGTCAGAAGCATGTGGGCGGAGTTCTGCTCTCTGATGCTGATGAGCAGGAGGTAGGAGGTGGAGACAAGCTCACCAAACTCCGCCCCTCATGCCATTCCTTTATGAAGTGCTGCCTGGTAAAGTGGATCATTAACAGCACAGCAGCACAGATCATAGGTACACACACACACACACACACACACACACACACACACACAGACAGAATGGAATATAATCAATTTGTGGTAATGGACTCCGACTGCAATGACATTTATTCCATCACTAGCTGGAGGTAATTACTTTAGTTAGAAGCTTAAGTGAATTACTGTATAAGAATAAATCACTTGTAGATGATGTGTCTCAGCACTCAAGCACTGAAACATGTCAAATGTGGCAAATCAGTCAAGCAATATTACAGCCTTTGATGATGACAGTGTTCAATGAATTGCATAAGTTTGACCTGCAAACATGTAAAATGAGATCATTGAGCCTTGAGCATGGAGGATGATTTTAGCACATTTACATCGTTACATGTAGCTTGTTCTTGTTTTAGTGTTACCTCTAGTTTGTTATTATTGTTAAGCATCAGTTAGTCTTTGGACATATGATCTATCAGCTGTGTAACAGAAACTTGGTTTAGTGGTTGAGTTGTTTCTCTGGATGGAATGGAGGGTTTGGTAGAGCTTAAGCAGTCCATTGCCTTGGGTGTTGGTCCTCCAGGTTCCTTCCATATCTTCTGGGCACGAGTCAAACATACTGACATAATAGGTGAGGAGGATTGCTATGCACGGCTCCTTCGGCTCAGAGAAACAAGTGTTAAATCGTAGGGAAGTTATTTGCTCTGTAAACAGGAGAAAACACAGATGATGTGAACCACCAACATGCGACCAGTCAGAACAAGGAGGTGTGTCTACTTGTCTGTCAAATGATAAACCAGCATTCATGTGACGGGGTATACTTTGGATATCAAGGTTGCGTCTCAACCAGCTCCCTAGTTCAGTAGTCAGTTCACTGATCAGGGAGTCGGCCATTTTTAGGGCTGTCTCAATCACAAAATCCTTTCCGTGCAAAAAAATTCTCCCTAAAAAATTTCCACAATGCACCACAAAAACCACAGAACATTGATGCTCACTATGTTCCTTTACTGGAAATGACGTTATTTGTCAGCTCGAAAAAAAAAAAAAATTAGACAGCTGCATAAAAGCCGCCTGGCTCCATCTCCTTAAGAGCCTTACTTCATTGTGCTGAGCTGGACAATATACTCATGATGCATAAATGAAAACTAAATTATTAACTGCTTTTAACATTTAATGCTTCCTGACTGAAGTGATCTTTTCTGTCAAAGCCATATTATAAAGTTAGCAAAACTCATCGCAGGCCACTTCCTGTCAGTCCTCCAGCACTGCTAGTTAAAACAGTTAATCTCTCATTCTGCGAAATTTTAGTTTTCATTTTAGTTAAAGTGTTGTTTAGTACAAGCTGTTTCTAAAACCATAGCTGTCTAGTATGTTGTGCACTCCAGGAAAAATAGATGAACAATGAACTATGTTTGCATTTCATTCTGAAGTAATCATGAGTATGCCCTACTGTCTCCAAAGCCTCCACCTTTCACACTGACAACTCAGACGAGCTCCTTTTATAGGGCTCGAAATGATCAGCCATTTAAAATGCAAGAAAATATCATTTTTCAAAGCCAAAGCCAGTGTGTGTTTTTTTTTTTTTTTTTTGTTTTTTTTTACAGAAGCTAACAAATACACCCAAGGTTACCTGAGGTAGAGATACAAGAGATAAAAACATGAAGCTTACATCAAAGAGCTCTGCTGTAACATCCATTTTATTCACAATTTTATATATATATATATATATATATATATATATAACCAGTATACTCATTTATCATTCACAATTTTATATATATAAATTTGTGAATGATGAATGAGTATACTGGTTTGTCCTTGACCTAGATTTGTCGACTGGCTTGTTTGTCGCTGTGGCCATTTTTTTCATTCAGCATAAAACAGCAACACTTTTGAGTAAAGTGTCCAGTTGTACTATGACCATTTTGAAATGCCCTTTAATGTTTTTCATAACTTCAGTTTGGAACCAATGTCCGCTGTGAGCATTTCCCCCTTCAAAGGATACCGTGTAGGCTTCATCACTTCCAAATGAACCCCAGTGTGTATTTGCTGAAAAAACAGTCTGTTCATACAAGGTATCAATTACAGTCTATTTAATTCATGCATTCTCATCACAGCAGCAATGGGCCACACATCAGGACCACATTACATGTTCCTCATTCCCATCCACCTCCTATGCCAGGTCCATCCCTGAAAATGTCCAATTTTGTATTTGGACTCTAATTACTGAACTCTGTGTTTCTAAATAATACATTTATATGAGGTATACTTTGAAACACCACATATGTGCATTTAATTTTATTTATTATTCATCAAAAAGCTCAACCTTCTAGGAAAGGGACTTTATTAGTATGTTGATGTGAAGGATTCAGATGCTAAATTACAGTAAAAAGTGAAAGCTTGTGACTGATATCTGAGTCAGGATGTTACAGGGCTTTAAAGCACCCTAATGTACACTCCTGAAATTAAAGGGAGATCCTCCCTCCATTAGCTGCCTTAATACCCAGGATAAGAACAGCACAGATGGAGATAGGGACTTCAATAAGTGCCGATTAGGGTTATAAAAGAACTCCTTAAGTGTATTAAAAACTCAAACAGTGCCAGTGAATTCTGAGCTTTGGAGGCAGTAAAACTTGTAGAATTCTTCCTTATATATATGCTACGTAGTTTCAGAATGTACTGACAGATGGAGGGATTAACCCTTGTGCGTCAATTTTAAAAAAGTTACACATAGGTCCATAAAGGACAAAAATGTCAAAAGCTGTCATAGAAATATTATATATTAATATTTTTTTTCCCACTTTCACTGTCTTCGATTTTTTACCAGCATCAGTTCTGATCATAATTACCAAACATTCATTCATTTTCAGAATTATATCCCTTTAAACGCTGGTTTCTTTACATAATGCAAAAATCTTCAAAGCTCAGTAACCTTCTTTGACTCATATACATGGGGAGGGATTATAATTTCTTTCTTTCAAACTGTTCACACACATACAAACCACAACTCTGATATCCATACAAACACACCCACACAATTATAACTGCATCATTTATTCAGTTGGTCTGCAGCGCTCTATAATACAGCAGAATCAGAAAAAAAAGGAAAAGCATGTATTTTCCCCAGAGGCTAAACCTGAGAAAATACGACACATTTCAGAAATTCTTTTTAAAAATTCAATGTTTTGAAACCTTGTCAACAAAATAAAAGCCTATTAACACAGAATGCATGATTTTATACTTAAACGTCACAGGGATTAAATATTGCACTTTGAATGGGTTTCAGTGTAACTATTTTGTGTACCTAGTTTCAAATAGATTTATGAAAGCAAATGAGGGTGAAATATTGAAATTCCAATAAAAATACACACCTTTTGCAAAATTGATGCTGTTTGCATTAACACAGACAAAATTATTATTTTTTTTTTTTTAATGAAAAAGACAAAAATGTCCATAAGGACACATAAGGGTTAATACAAGTAATAAAACCCAGCTGGAACCCTTACAATCAAGGGTTATGTTTTGAAATAAAAAGCAAGCATGTCAATTATTGTTTTATTTGCCAAAATCTGAAAGACCTTCACTTCTACCCCAACTCCTACACTACCCACTGAGGATTCCCCTTCTCCTTCACTGGTACTTTTTTCTAATCTAGCAACAGAAGAGATCCTGCAGGTCATCATGTCCTGGAATCCTACCACCTGCTCATTGGATCCAATCCCTTCCACAATGATCCAGACCATCTCACAAGACCTCCTCCCCTTCATCATGACTATCATCAATGGCTCCATATCATTTGGTCATGTACCAACTGCATTCAAGTGAGGAAGGGTTATTCCCATCCTGAAGAAACCCACTCTGGATCCCTCTGACATCGGCAACTACTGATGGGTATCACTTCTCTCTTTTCTTTCAAAAATCCTTGAACGCAGTTTCTACAATCAACTGTCTCTCTACCTCTCGCAGAACAACCTCCAAGATCCTAACCAGTCTGGCTTCAAAGTGGCACATTCCACAGAGACTGTCACTGAGAAGCTACATGCTTCTAGATCAGCCAAACTGTCATCAGTCCTCATCTTCCTCGACCTTTCAGCAGTGTTTGACACAGTCAACCACAAGACTCTGAAATTCATAGTGCTTCCTACATGGAAGGTCGCTCATACCAGGTGACATGCAGGGGATCCACATCTGCTCCCCGCAGCCTTCCAATGGGTGTACCACAAGGCTCAGTACTTGGTCCATTTCTGTTCTCCCTCAGTACTTGGTCTCTTGGTGAGGTCATATCCTCACATGGGTTCTCATACCACTGCTATGCAGATGACACTCAACTCATCCTCTCCTTCCCTCCCTCAGATCTCAGCATGTCTGGCAGACATCTCCTCATGGATGGCAGATCATCAGTTGAAATTTAATCCCAGCAAAACTGAACTGCTTTTTATCCCAGGTGATTCATCACCATGTCAGGATCTTCCTGGAGAACTTTCTGATTCCACCTTCAGTTACTGCACGCAATTTTGGGGAAACCATGGACAATCAGCTGTCCTTTAGCACTCACATAGCTAATCTGAAATGCTCATGTCTATTTCTCCTTTACATCAGAAGGATTCGTCCATTTCTATCCACACAGGCCACTCAGGTGCTGGTTCAGTCTCTGGTCATTTCGAGACTGGACTACTGCAACTCACTCCTGGCAGGTCTGCCGCTGAGCGCCATTCGACCTCTGCAACTAATACAGAATGCAACTGCTCGACTTGTTTTCAACCTTCCTAAGTTCTCCCACACCACCCCACTGCTACGCCCCCTCCACTGGCTTCCTGTAACTGCCCACATCAGATTTAAAACACTGATTCTTGCCTACAAAGCCAAAAACAGACCAGCTCCCACTTACCTCAAATCACTTATCACACCCCACACTGCACCACGCTCCCTCCGATCCTCTAGCACCGCTAGACTAGTGCCACTATCTCTCAGGGTACAAGGAAGGCATGCATCAAGACTCTTCTCTGTTCTGGCACCTAGGCGGTGGAATGAACTTCCCCTAGATGTCCGAACAGCTGAGTCACTGGCGGTCTTCAAACAACGTCTAAAGACCTACCTCTTCCTAAAGTACTTAAATGATCACTTTTCATTAAAAAAACATTTGCGTTGTCTATGTGTTGTTCTTACTATATTGCCTCCCAACAGACTTTTAAGACTGGTGGTATTCTTAGTCCGTAACCTAGTGAACCAGTATCGGGATGTATTTATTGATAGAGACTTGAAAGCACTTCTGTAAGTCTCTCTGGATAAGGGCATCTGCCAAATGCCATAAATGTAAATATAAATGTAAATTTGCTATTTTTGCTGTTCTCAAATGGAAACAGTGTGAAATCACAATGTTTTCTGGGTAAGTTGTGCTCCTGAAGTCTGTACTGATGTCCAATTGATTCTTTTGGCTTTCAAGGGGTCATTTAATTACACAAGTGCTTGTTAATATAGCACTGGAACCCAACCAAATGTTCAGTGCACAAATTATATTAAAACAATTGTAGTGTTAAACTAGAGGCTATAAGTTTTAATTACTTGATGATGATCTAAACCCTGTAGCAGTGCAAAACCTGGCTGATCAGTCTGAGTGAGTGGGAGATTATAGATATATTATTTTTGGCCATTCCTTGAACTTAAGAACATTGGCAAAGTGTTGTTGACCCATTTTGGGAAAGTGTGGCTAAGGATTAGTGCTGTGTCATTCACCAGTGAGTACTTTTATCTGAAAGCTGATTAACATCCATCCATCCATACCACTTATCCTACACAGGGCCCTATCCCAGGGAACTCTGGGCACTGGACAGGGGACACCCTGGATGGGGGACACCCTGAACATAGGAACCTATATCTTTGTGGTTCTTCAGTGTAATAAAAATATGATCATCACAGAGGAGATTTTTCACATGTAAATCGACCCATCTCAAAACCCGCAAGCTTGACCAAGAACCATTTGATAACCACAGTTCAACAAGAGCAGTTTTAAATATCACATAATAACAACAGTAATATTTACCAGAGGACTCACATATTCATGTCAGTTTTCCCCAGAATATACCCTCGAAGCTTTAAAGAGGAACGTAAAGACAACATAGAAGAGGGTGTGGAACTACAGATGGAGAGTGATAGAGCAGGAGAGAGAGAGAGACAGAAACAGAGAGCTTTTATTATTGCTTTACATAATTGCGGGTCAGGGAGTGTCAGCATAGAGGAAGCTGGATCATAGGACAAAACCTCATACAAGTAAGCAAGTTATTTGCAAGGGCAGTGATGGACACTGATGCTCTCATGCAAGTTTTGAAGGTTTTTCAACGACATCTTTAGGCATATGGATTTGAGAGTCAAGAGATTTTGCTCAGGATTTTAATCTTCAGGACATTGTGACACAGTCTGTCTGCATGAACCTGACGGGATTTTCTCGATTGATTTTTTTTTATTTGTGGGGCAATTTTAGACCCGAGCCTCAGTCTATTCCACTATTCCATCACCATTGGGGAATTGGAGATACCTTTTGTAAGGATTGCATTGAGAGTTCGTCAGTTTATATCAGAAACCCGACTCATTTATGGCTCAGGATTTTACCACCTATTTGAATTCATCACCATTTGCATACTGAGGCAGATGGTTTTTGGCTTTGGTTTTATATTACTTGGATCCTTTAAATACAAAATAATTGGATCCTTTAAATACAAAATAATAACTGAAGCGCACTTGAGTTTTAGACTTGTAAGGATGTTATGTCATGTAAGGAGTTGAAGCACAAGTCTTACTTGTTGAATTATTCACCATTTTGAAACTGTTTACTTTGATTGAAATAGAAGATGTGATAGAGACATTTTTGGAAAAATGGAAAATAGAAAAGCGAAGCTGGTGCTCAGCCTCAACTGTTTATTCTGACTTTATTCTGACAGACTTTTTAATCTGATAGCAAACAGAAAATTATAACACTGTGCATCTACATGTGCTTGATGCAGGTTAACTCTTTATTTTTTGCTGTTAGTCACCATTTGGGGATTTGGAAGAACCGTCTATTTGACCACTGTAGCTTATCATTACTCGAAAACGTCTTATTAAGAAACTCTGAATATAATACGAGATGTGATGAGCTGATGCTGGAACACCATTTGATTGTATACATTTTTTTGACTTTTGAGAATTGCTGATATCTTCTACCTCTTCCTGCATGGATTATTTTCACTTCGAAATGTCTAAGGACCAATGAAATTCCAGATGACAATAAGACTTAGCGTATTATGAAAGACACTGTTCTGAAATCCAGTTTGGGTTTCCTTCTGTTTGGTCTTTTGGGAACTGATAATTCATCAGTAGTAGCAGCATACACACTAGAGTTGCCACAATGGGTATGGAACTTTTTGCTGTAGCTGTGGTGCTGCTTCTCTTTTTTATGGTTTTAAAGCAGTTTAGCTTTTGGGACCCGCTCTCTATGGAGGGTAAGCTCTCTACTGGCTTCTCTTTTACTATAAACCCCCTTTTGCTATAAACCCCCTATAATACAAAAAAAAACCCAACAGTTTTGGCCAAATTGAGTTTTGCTGCGGATACATACTTTGACACCTTAACTTTATGAAATCCTAAATATATTTCAATAAAATTTTGTGGAAATGTTTTAATGTACTTTTTAATGTTGCCTAGGCTTTCTGCAAAGATCACATTGAATCAGGGGCCATTTTAGCAAACATGGTGGAAAAAACAGATAGTGTACCTAAAGATATCTAAGTGGGATTTCCTCACACAGTGACTGGCAAGCTTTGATTAAATTGTTGGAAAGCTACCTGTTTGTAATCAGATACCAGATGTCAAAATATCCATGACGCTTCTGCGCCACAATCGGATTTTTGAAATCTTTAAATGCAATTTAAAGAGAAGGAGAAGATACAGGACATTACTTGAGGTCGATCAATTGATGGGTTTTTCTGATTAATCTGCACCAATAACCCATAACGGTTATCGGCAGAAATCTTCACTGATGTGTGTTATTGTTATAAGTGTTTTTTTAAATTCATTTTGGATGTCTCTGTTTTTATTTGTTATTTGGAGTGTTATTTTCTGGTTCAGTTTGGATGTATATCTTTTATTTACTTTAATGTTTATTAATAGTTAATATATATTAATATTTATATATTTATTTCATTTTAAAAAGTACAGTCAGTACTGTATATTTTTTGCAGTAATTTACTTTGAGTGTTATGTTTTCATTCCGTATCAGTTTTAAAAACTAACGGTTGATTAATCGGTTATCGACAGGTACCGCCCTACTTAGTAAAATCCACAATCGGTCGACCTCTATATATTACAATATCATTCGTATTTGCATAATTCAGCATAATCTTATTAACATGTTTCTTTTCTTTTTTTCTTCTTTTTTGTCTTCTCTTCATCCACTCTGGGGTTTTTTCTCTTCAAAAGATGGTGAGTGCATACCTGCATCTTATCAAAAATTCCCTCTTTAGAGTTTTTGAAATATAAGGCAATTCTATGTCTGTTTATTCTGTTATGCTATTCCTCATCACCCTTTCATTCTGCTTCTCTCCTTTGTCCCTCTGTCTTTTAGAGACTGCAGATGCTGAGTTGGAGCTTTCTATGGTCAGACACCAACCTGAAGGTCTGGAGAAACTTCAAGCTCAAACTAAGTTCACCAGGAAGGAGCTTCAGTCGCTCTACAGAGGCTTCAAAAATGTGAGAGTGGATATATATATATATATATATATATAATTTTTTTTTCAAAGACAATGAATTGAAACAATTCCCATAGAAATCATGAATTAATTAATGAATTGTGAATTCAAACCAGAATTAGCACCAGTTCTTTTTATTTTAGGTTCAAAATAATCTAAACATTGTCTAATATAATTCATTTTAAAATGGTTGTTAATGTTGCGCTCTCTCTCTCTCTCTCTCTCTCTCTCTCTCTGATCAGGAGTGCCCCAGTGGATTAGTTGATGAGGAAACCTTTAAG
>JANDJT010000060.1:5646633-5661964 GCA_024331685.1 Stegophilus panzeri
ACACACAACACACACACACACACACACACAACACACACACACACACACACACACACACACACACACACACACACACACAGGAAACTGACTTATTGGACATTTTTCGATCTCTAAACAAATGAATCATTTTATCGCCGCAAGTCTGTTATAAGATTAGTCAGGACACCGTTGGGTTTCTGTGTGTAGAGTATCGTGACTGTGTTTAGCTGCTGGTGAGCAGGGTGAAAGGAAAGGGGAGGAGTGCGAGTCCATTGCTGGTCAAACATTTCAAATAACAATTCATCTCCTCAGTAACATAGGTTCCGAGATAAAACGGACCACGACTACAAAAGCTGTTTTGAGAGTAAAACTGCCACAACCAAATTAGAACATTTAAACCTAGTAGATTGGGTAGAAGAAAAAAGAAAAACTTGTGAAAAACTACAAATTCTTAAAGCCCCGAGTGTCTACTTTCGTACGAGCCATTAACCACTACTGCGGAGTGTGACATCACAAATAAATTCAAACACTGAACTCGGGCACCCCAAAACAGGTGGAAATTCCATTTGTTTTGGCGTCTTTTTAGTAAAAAAAAAAAAAAAAAAAAAAAAAAAAAAGAGTTTATGTGAAGTGGCAAGTAGACGATTCTCACACCATGAACTCATCACCGTTTATTCATACCTTTTTTAAAAGTCTTGTTAATCCCGATTTGTCCCTCGGCGAAGTTCTTGTCATTCTCCAAGTACGGGAAAACTCGGCCCTGGTGGATCCAGTAGTAATCGTGCGACCCGAAGAAAAAGACTGGAAAATCCCCGATGTCATGTTTCAGATTCTGGATGTTGGACGGAACCAGCCGAGGGTTACAGATCTCAGCGGGCCACCATCTACAGAGAAATCACAACGGGAGAAACAACGTTTGCTTTTTGTTACAGTTGAATGAAAATAAATAAATAAATAAATAAATAGGTGTACAAATGCACAATTTTCAGTCAAGGCAACTTGAGGTAAAAGGTCTGGCGAGTTCTAATATTTCCCACACTGACACTATAAATACTGTACAATGCAGCATTGTGTTGCACTCATCTTACACTGTACCACATTGTATGACCTTATATCACTTCTTTGTGGTTCATGTTCGTGTGCATTCTGCATTTATTTTTTTTTTTTACCTGTAGTTGCCCAGCTTGACCCAGACGATCTGTTTGTATCGGGGTTTCTTTCCCACTCTGCATTCACTACAAAGCCAAGCTCCCTCGGGCATCTCCATATTTAAACAGGACGGGTGGAAGGAGGCGGGGCATGCCTCGCAGCACAGGAGTCTTCCTCCTACACACACACACGCACATTAAACACACAGGTGCATTACTGTGGGCCAGTCAGCTCCTATTCGCCGGCGGTCGCTAGTCGCCAAACCTCACCCAAAAGCAAGTGTGTCTCAAACGCTAAACGTGCTGAGGACCAGCGCGGCACTACATGGCTGTTTTTACCGCACCCTCATGTGATAGATGAGGCACCGGCGTAGACTAATCAAGATGTCACGTCTAAAGTGACTAAATTTAAAATCAATCCCGCTCCCCCCCCCCCCCCCCCCCCCCCCCCCCCCCCCCCCCCCCCCCCCCCCCGCACTCCATGATCATACTCGCTCGTGGCCATGTTTGCAAAATCTGAACGATCCCCGAAACACGCTCCCCACGTCATGCTGCAAACGCAGACTCGTGTAATTAAACAAGACGACTCGCACAATTGGAGTGTCTTGATGGAAGCGAACAAGGGTACGGAAAAACAAACTGAGACAGCAAGACTATCTGGATATTTCAGGGGCCCACTCTCAAGGGTGAGATTTGAGAAATTGAGAGCATTTTTACAGTCATTTGATTTGAGACACAGCCAGAGCAAATGGATTAGAAGCAGAATAATAAGCGGCATGCGTGCGCACACACACTTAAACACACACACCCCAGCTGCACTTAACACGTCTGCACTTAACAGAAAAGGCAAAACAATCGCAACCCAAACTATTTTGAATGGCAAAAATCTGTCCAGCAAATGACGAGGCCAAAATAAATAAATAAATAAATAAATAAATGAAAAGTAAAATGCAAAGGATTTACACGCTGCCATCCAAAATAGGTTTGGATTTAAAAATAAATAAATAAAATAAAAATAAAAAAATTTAAAAAAGAAGGATAAGCTTAAAGCGAATGTTAATAAAACAAAACCCAAAGTGATTTAAAGAAGGTTTTGTGGTATGTGTCATGAAAGTGCAGCTCGAGGACTCAAAATAACTACAGGCGACCGAGTTCCCTTACCCCAAATGTAGTCAATCAGCCAGGAAGTCTTTGGTGTCTGAAGTTGTGTACTAGAGCTACGAGGCTAATGCAGGCACCAGTTTAGCATTGTTCAACTGCATACCTAGGTCATCACACACTCAACTTAAACACTTTATTTATTTTTAAAATCTCAGATTATGGTTTCTGACACCTTAAAACTTGGACAAAACGATGGTTCTAACATCTTGAAGCAGAATCCCATTCTTCCTCACCATTGAAGTAGGCAAACCTTTGCCAAGCATGTGTAGAAATGATTATTATTTTTTTTTTTTTAAATGGTAAAAATAAATAAATAAATAAATAAATAAATAAATAAAAATTACTCACGCACAGAGCTGGAGCTAAATATATGATTAGATCAAAATACACCCATCAGCCATAACATTAAAACCACCTTCCTAATATTGTGTAGGTCCCCCGTGTGCCAGCAAACAGCTCTGGCCCATCCTGTCATGGACTCTACAAGACCTCTGAAGGTGTGCTGTGGTATTTAACACGCTAGATAAGACGTTAGAAGCAGATCGTGTAAGCAAGTCCTGTAAGTTGCGAGGTCAAGCCTCCGGGGATGGGACTTGTTTGTCCAGCACGTCCCACAGACGCTCGATCGGACTGAGATCTGGAGAATTTGGAGCCCAAGTCAACACCTTGAACTCTTTGTCGTGTTCCTTAAATCATTCCTGAAGATTGTTCACAGCGTAGCAGGGTGCATTATCCTGCTGAAAGAGGCCACTGCTATTAGGGAATACTGTTGCCATGAAGGGGTGTACTTGGTCTGCAACACTGTTTAGGTAGGTGCTACGTGTCAAAGTAATATCCACGTGAATGCCAGGACCCAAGATTTCCCAGCAGAACATCGCCCAGAGCATCACTCTGCCTCCACCGACTGGCCTTCTTCCCATAGCGCATCCGAGTGCCTTCTCTTCCCCAGGTACACGCACCCGGCCGTCCACATGATGCTAAAGAAAACGTGATTCATCGGACCAGGCCACCTTTTTCCATTGCTCCATGGTCCAATTCTGATGCTCACGTGCCCATTGTAGGAGATTTTGGTGGTGGACAGGGGTCAGCATGTGCACTCTGACCGGTCTGCAGCTACACAGCCCCATACACAGCAAACTGAGATGCACTGTGTGTTCAGACACCTTTCTATCACAGCCAGCATTAACGTTTTCAGCAGTTTGTGCTACAGCAGCTCTTCTGTAGTATCGGACCAGACGGGCTAGCCTTCACTCCCCACGTGCATCAGTGAGTCTTGCGCACCCATGACCCTGTCACTAGATTCACCGGTTGTCCTTCCTTGGACCACATTTGTTAGGTACTAACCACTGCATAGAGCAAACACCCCACAAGACCTGCTGTTTTGGAGATGCTCTGACCCAGTCATCTAGTCATTAAAATTTTGCCCTTGCCAAAGCTCCTCCTCTTGCCCATTTTTCCCTGCTTCCAACACAATAACTTCAAGAACTGAGTGTCCCCTGGCTGCCTAATATATCTCACCCTTTCACATGTGCCACTGTAACGAGATTATCAGTGTTATTCACTTCACCTGTCAGTGCCTTTAACGTTATGGCTGATCAGTGTAAATGACCTGCTTAAAACTCTGTCCTTTGCCTCAGTTTAAAGCTCACATCTAGAAAAAAGAAGAGAGGAAAAAGAAAAGAAAAAAAAAAAAAGCTTGGTGGGGTTGAGAGTTGAATCGCTTTCTCGTTGCAGTTCGACAGTGCTAGAGTTGATTCGGAAGTGAGCAGCGACCACGCTGCGCAAATGATCGTGGACTGGTTATTTTGTTCGAGTGCAAGTGCGGTGTTCTCACCTGCCTAAAGAACCGTGCTGAGGGGAAATCATCAGGGTTCCAGTCAAACTGACTGAACACTGCATATGTGAAAGCGTCATTAGACAGTTATTAGGCAGTTCGCACAACACTAAAATGGAGACTATAAGCATTCTTATCATACTGTAGCTCCAGTGCAAAACTAAAGCAAATTCACACACCAAATATGCTGGCTACATTTAAAGTTACGTTATTATTTTATCTCCATTTTGGCATTTTTGTGAACCGATTCAGTCTTTCCCCCAACCCCCCCAATTCTGTGTTAAGCACAGAGTTGGATTCTACAAACAATACATTTATTACCGTTTCTTATGTCGTGTAATTTCGGGAAACCAAATTTGCAGCCAGCTGCAAGGTAGTCAGTTGCACCAGTTGAAAATACTTTAACTTCATAAACTATTCTACGGTAGTATAACGGTATCATCAAGTAACAGGGTTTTCGTTTTATGCTATTCTTCTAGACTATAGTCTATACAGTGGATATAAAAAGTCTACACACCCCTGTTAAAATGGCAGGATTATTTATTTATTTTTTTAATGTAAATACATGAAACCAAGATAAAAATCACATCAGAACCTTTTCTACCTTTATTGTGAAGTTTTAATCTATAAATTAAACTGAGAAAAAAATAAATAAATAATTTTTTAGGGAAAAACAAAAAAAAAAAAGTACAATATCAAGCTTGCACAAGTTTGTGCACCCTTTAATAATTGGGAATGTGTCAGTGTTCAGAAACAACCAATCACATTCAACCTCATGTTAAATACTAATTAGTATACACGTACCATCAATTAAAGTGACTGATTAACCCCAAATAAAGTACAGCTGTTCCTACAGGATTTTCCTGACATCACCTTGGTAACATCCAACTGGAAAAGCCACAAAGAGCCTACAAAGCAGGTATGGGATCTCTTTGTTGAAAAATATCAAACACCACAATTTTTCCAAGGCATTGGATATACCATGGAACACTGTAAAGACAATAAATCGACAAGTGGAGAAAACACGGCACGACAGTGACACGACTAAGAACAGGACGTCCCTCTAAGATTGATGCGCAGATCAGGATAAAACTGGTCAGTGAGGCAGCCAAGAGGTCTACAGCAACATTAAAAGAACTGCAGCAATTTCTGGCAAGCACTGGTTGCTCCCTACATGTGACAACAATAGATAATATACACGCAAACAGAAGGAAAACATAAATAAATAAATCACGATGTGACTCGAAGTCTTCTGCTAAAACACTTGAGATGAAGAGGAATTGCATCTTTCAGCATGACCGCAATCCGAAGCAAACCCCCAGATCAACAGAGGAACGGCTTCACCGAAACAAGTTCAAGGTTTTGGAACGGCCCAGCCAGAGTCCAGACCTAAATCCAATCACAGATCTGTGGGGTGACCTGAAGAGGGCAGTGCACAGGAGATTCCTAGCCAATTTGACAGAGTTAGAAAGCTTTTGCAAGGACGAATGGCAAAATATTGCTAAGTCAATCAAGATGCTCCAAACTGATTGGCTCTTACCCAAAAAGATTGACTGCTGTGATAAAATCTAAAAAGTGCTTCAACTACATCTAAGGGGTGTGCACACTTACGCAGCCAGATTATTGTACATTCTTTATCCATCACCCCCCCGGCCCCCCCCACCCCCAACTACTATCATGATTTTTCACTTTAATATGTCAATTTCACAATAAAAAGATATAAAAGGTTCTGATGATTTATCTTGCTTTCCTTTTACATCACAGAAACGTGCCATTTTAACAAACCTTTTATACCCACTCTATGTATTAACAGTTAGGATATCTTTTCCAGGCTTTAAAATGTTTCTCCAGAGAAGAGCATCTGCTAAATGCTGTAAACGTAAATATATATTTACGCGACTTGTTTTGGTTTAAAAGAAATGCAGGCGATCATAGAGTCCAAGCTGAGATCAGAGATGCGGTGTTCATTTCCTGTTTATTGCCCGCTGGTGTTACTGATCAGCTGTTATATAGATTTTTTACACGATATCTTTATGCATCACTTTATGCGGTCTTGACGCACCTTGAATCTGTGGGATGATGATGATGAAGACGACAGCACTCCTTTAACACTGAACACTCAACTTGTACAGTTTAACACATCACCCTCAACATCCAACTTGATTTCAATTGGTGCTACTGGCTGCTGAATGTTAGACTCGCGCACACACACACACACACACACACACACACACACGGCCTCTCAGCACTAATCTGCAGAAGCATCTAGCAATTTGTAAGCGTGTATACCAAGCATGTGCTGATATTACATTCTCGTATTATGATAATTGCCTAAACTTTTACCACAGTTTGCAAAATTATCATAATATTATATACTGTTTTAATGACACTGGTAAAATATTCCTCCTTCGAGTTTAAAAGGAATCCTAGAGGACAGCTGTCCTTATGCTGCCTTATGAACAGGATTCACCGTCTCCAAAAAATAATAAATAAATAAAAATAAACAGCTGCCTACCTCCTCCTCCTAAATGGACTATTTTAAACCGCTAGTGATTTTGATCTAGCACAAGATCACCAATCATCAGCACATGCCTAATATAGCACACGCTCGAGTCTGCTTATTGCTAAACATCACTAAGCTGTTATAATGCGAGCCGTACGTTATTTTAAGTCCAGCGTTTGCATTAGTAGCTGTAAATTAGAAGAGCTGAAATTAAAAACAACCCCCTCCCCCCCCAAAAAGAAAAAAAAAAAAAAAGAAAAAGCAAAAGCGTGAAAAGAGAAAGGGATTAAAAAAAAAAAAAAAAAAAAAAAAAAAAAAAAAAAAGGGACGGGAGCGAACGTGAAGTTACCTTTGGCCGGATTCTTTTGGGTAGCTGACGAAGGAGAAGGAATCAGAGGTAATTTCATCAACTCAGCACGATTTGACTCAGTCAGAAGGTAGTGAGACTTAAACGTATAAGAACTTAATACGGTGTCAGTGAGGTCGTGCACTAAGCGTCCTACACGAGACAAACAGGAAAACCCGTGAGCAGTCAATCACACTCCCCATGATTGCAGAGAACACACACACCAAGCTAAACACCACACACACACGCGCGCACACACACTCACACACACACACACACACACACACAGACTCCTGAACAGGATGTAGGGAGTCCTGAAAGAAGAAAACACACATTTTGGAGATTTCAGTGTTGGCTTGGGAATCACTGGTTAAAATGCAAACTGCTGCTGTTGTAAATCTACTGGTTTTTTTTGCCATGTTCCATAAATCCCACCAGCATCAATATCTCAGTATTTTCTTTGTTTTTGTTTCGTGTGAGGCAATATATATATATAGGCCAAATGTGAGCCAATCAGCAGCACGATAAAGAACCCCCACCCCACACACACACACACACAACCTTCTCCCAAGCCAACACCCTCCTCATCAGGATTTCTACAGGCACTACAATAAAGAATGATCATTACTCATCTGCTATTCATAAGGAGTTACAGCACGACTTGGAAAAGAAAAGAAAAAAAAAAAAAAAGAAAAAGAAGAAGAGAGAAGAAATTCCTATTCTATTTATCAAAAGGCTGAAGGTGCAATCAGTGATACACGTCGATAGCATGTCAGTGTGAGAGCAAAATGATGTGATAAAACACTGGTACAATAACACCCCACCCCCCTCCTCCTCGTCTCTTAACGTATCGTGTTGCTTTCTTGAGCATCAGTGAATGTTTGCACCTTTTGTAATGGTTGCGTACGAGTCCCTAAATTGTCCTCGGTGTGAGAAGATGGATCTCAACATCATATAGCCGCTGATGGAAAGAATGTGCAGGACCTGGAGGATTTTTCTGAAGAACAAGTAGGTGCATCCATGTAAGGACACACAGTATTAAGAATCAAGCGTATGAACTGGTTCTTTTGTGTAAATTCAGTTATTATTGTGTCTTGTGGACTGTATGTAAACATCTTTTATGTGAAATAGCGTATTCGGGGCAAAACTAAAGAAAAGAAAAAAAAAAAAAATTAAATGCAATTTTTATGATCCCTCTTATTATTATTTTTAAATACTAACATTTCGCAGATTCTGCAAGGCGTGCGTAAACTTATGCCCTCGACTGTACATACACTATTGTTTAAAAAAAAAAAAAAAAAAAAATGTGCTCAATAATAGAAAAGGATTTGTCTTGCAGATACAAGCTAGCACCTGCAACTCCATATTTACCTGCGTGTATTTATAACTGAATGCATGGCTAGCTATAAAAAATAAAATAAAAAAATAAAAACTGTGCTCTCAAAGCTATACACCTATAGAGACGTAATGTTTGCATACAACTTTAATATCCAAAACGTCTCATGGCTGGAAAGCGGCGGCCATCTTTGGTCATTTAATAACCAGTGCCGTGGCCACATGGTTGGAACTACAGTAACCACCCTTAAAATAAACCCTGAACTTCCACATGAACGTCTAGCTAATGTTTACTTAAATCCCTTAAATATTAGGAAATGCAGAGCAACTACAAATCCAACATCCCTGAGAAACTATTCTGCCAACAAAATCATCTTCGACATATAGTAAGTAACATGGCGAGTAAAACACTTCGGGATGTGCTGTTACAGGAAAATAATCACTGCCAGAGTGTTGTAATGCTGTTACCACGGTGACCAATCCAAAGCGGATTAGTTTCCTATCACAGCACTTCCTGTAGCGTTTTATTCATCGTACACCACAGCAATTCACCGACTATTACTTCGATTCTTATCCATTTATGCAGCTTGCCATGTTGCTAAGAAACCAGTGTCCTTCAGTGTCCTGAAGACTTTCCCATGTCGGAAAAAACTTACTACTGCAAAGCGCCGACACTGCGCTTCTACAAACTCGTTCCATAAACGTCTCCTTAACTGAAAACTTCACCAAAACGACGTCACCAACCATCAGAGCTTCTTTGCTAAAAGAAAGCAGTACATTTTCAATTCTTTATTATGAGGTTTAGATTACGTCGCGTGTCCGCCGTTTAAAAAAAAAAAAATTTACTATGGAAACGATAAGGCCTTCACGCTAGTGGCACTACGCTCAGAGCTGAGGTGTAGAGAAAATTAAATCACCACCTTTTGTGGTATAATAAACAGGAAGTGATGGCCAGCACTTTTCAACCAGGTGGATTTTAGTGTTTATACATCCTTCTCATCATGAGAACTACCAATCTGGAAAATTCTGGATAAAGTCTGGAATTGTTTCAAGTTTTTATAACTTTGAGCTTTGAGCTCATTTACCAGTGTTTTGATAACTATATCAATTCTAACCCTTTAAAATTATATATATCTCACCAATACATTGGCCTATGTGAATAGTATGCTGTGCTTGTAGAAGACTGATTGAATAAATGCTAGTTTTGATGCTGTTTATAGCTCAACCTTTTAAAAAACACCACACCAATTTCATAAATTCATCAATGATTGCACCTTTACAGCCACCAAACACAAAACACACAAACACACACACACACACACGAGAAAATGATGCGCATCTGTGCCAGTCACGCTTCGACCTCATTCACACTGAATCAGCGTTTACAGATTAACAAGACACACACGGTCCGACGGCTTATAAACACATAGCACAACTAAAAGGGGAAAAAAAAAATTAGACAAGATAAAAAAAAAAATTAAAAAAAAAAGAGGTTAGAAAACTGCATTTTAAAAAGTGGACTATGGTTTAGAAAAGGCACATTTACATCGACAAAGACAACACTGAAGCAAAAGGCCATTAATTAACATCTTCACACTGGATGAGGAACAGTTAGGCCAAAACTTAAATGTATACAATGGCCATGTTACTCCAACTGTAGTCAATCAGCAAAGTCATCGAACAAGTAAGGAAAGTTTAGCGTCGTGCAAATGGCATGCCTAAATCGAGACTATAAAAACGGACAAAAAGACGTCACCAAGGTAAAAAGAAGGGGAGAAAAAACAAAAAAAACAAAAAAAACCCACAGTTGTGGCGGCCATCTTGGAGTCCAAGTGCTCTCTTTCTCAGCAGGATGTGTGGCTTTCATCCAAAGATTGAATTGCGCTGGATGTTGCACTTGATTTATTCTGGTACTGTTGGAATCTGTTTATGTAAGTATAGTGTAACTGTTGGAGGTTGGGCTTTCTCAGAGTGGTAGGGCGGTAAGTGTAACGAGTAATGGTTTAGACATGGAGTTAGCACCATGCAAAAACTGGAGACTATAAACATCCATGACGGCTCCAGTGCAAAATTAAAGAATCAAAAAGGTCACACGCTAAGCTGATCGACTACAGCTGGGGTAAGGAAGACGTTTCTTTTTTTTTTTTTTTTTTCTTCCCCCGACCGAACTGTTGCTGAGACATAAATACATTTACAATCACTGTGTTAATGTTCTTCTCAAAGGAAACGCAGGCATTAAACACGTGCAGCAGTAGCGAGTCAGAGTGGAGTGATGATGTTGAGGATGCTTCTCCAGTCAACTGAGAGACTTCCCTGTGCTTTGGCAGGTGTTCGCAGGTTAGTGATCGGCCAACACACACACAAACACTATCTAAAAGACCTATTTGGATGGTGTTAGTTTCTCATCGTGATATCCTTCTACCCTTCTCAGTAGATACTCTGCTCTTCCAAGTGGGGCATCTACTGTACCTTTCTGAGCTGGGCCTCTACTCCTCTGTACAGATATGCATGTTCGCAGGGCCTCTATCCAGCCGATGTTTGATCGAATCCTCAGAGTGTGGCCTCTACCTTTCCAGGTGGCGCTTCTCTACCCTTATGAGAGGAGCCTGTACATTTTTGAGAAGCGTTGCTACCTAGAGTGGGGCCTCTACTTTTCTAAGCCGAAAATCTGAGGGTCTATTACAGTGCATATACTTTTTAATTATTTTTTTTTAACAAGTGGGGCATCTAAACTCAGAGGCGTCCTTTTTTTCAGCTACGTTAGTTTGTATGCAATCAACAGTTATCCTTGGTTAACACCCCCCAGTCCTTAGACTCTCTAGTACACAGTAAAGCTCCTCAGCCGAGTGCAGAGACACAACTCCAGCTGCTCTGACTCACTACTGCTACACACTGCACGATGGCCTGCAGGACTGAAACTTTTCATCAACATGCAGTAAACACTTTCAGTAAAAGAACCAGCCATGTGAGTGTGTAAGCTTTAGGTCTAGCCGGCTGCTCCGGCTCTTTGGCTCTGTGCTGAGTGGGGAACGAGTCTCACCTCGCGAGCAAACGAAACACCAGCCTACGTTTACGGAGGAGCCAAGATGGCCGTTCTTCCGTGTGCCCGAGTGACTGCTGCACACGATGACGTGAGGCGTGATCACTACGCTCCCGGCTGCTATACACAGATCGCCTGCATGATAGGCTACGGGACAGCGGATACAGCGCATCATCCGGCCTGTGGACACACACATTTACACGTTTAACCCTCCCTATACAACAGCACTCAAAATTGTGTGTGTAAGTGTGTGTGTGTGTGTGTGTGTGTGTGAGAGAATGTAATTAAGCTTGTTAAACACCAAGCTAATTAACTGGCACTCTACACACCTCTGCTCTTAAACCCTCTGAGACTCTGAGCGTGTCTCAATCTGTGATTGTGGGAAGGTCTGTGTGCACTAATCACACCTTTGTGGGCCTTTTGCGAGTCCTTTTCCAGCCAGCAGGTAGCGCAGCAGTGCTGTGGGCACTTCAGGCCTTGGGGCTCCGCAGCAGTGCCCGCGTATTTCCAAGCACAGGACTCGTGATAGAAACGGCCACACCCACTCACCGAACATGGCTTCACATCTTCATCAGTGCGTTTGCAGGAGAAACATGGGTGTGAACCTGGGAGGAGAAACATTTAAAATCGATTACCAGGAAAGGAGAGACTTAACCAAATCTGCCAATTTCCTCACTCTGTTCTTGCCTGTTCCTCTCTCGAACTACATTTTGTGCACATCACAGCTAAATCAGAAACAAGAAGCACTGTTTTCTTGGAATAGATTAAAAAGAAGTTAGGCAACATAATAATCACTCTGTATGCCACCACAAATGTTATAAAGTACACACATACAGAGGAAACTAACAAGATAATATTTAATGGTTCTGACCTGTTTTGCACTCAGTGCAAATGGTTTCTCCCTCTGTTCCCCCAGCAGAGGCCAAACACTCCAGGTGAAAAAACCTGTTACACTCGCCCTCACAGCACAGCAGAGAATCTCCAAATGTCTCGCAAACCTGAAGGGTCACACACAATCTCAAACCTGCTCCCTCTGCAGTCACAGCAGAAATGAATGAAGTTCATGCTCAGGGATTTTTTTTTTTTTTTTTTTTTTTTTTTTTTAAATGGCAGTATGGGTCGTTATGTTCTCAAGTTGTGCATTTAGTTAACAACACTATCTTTTACTAACGTTATTAACTGGTTCCAACTTTGGACAACATATCGATTGATTTACAATTTCTACACAACACACATCCCGGTCAGGAGTATTTGATGTATGCGTTACTCTTATCTCATCTCACTCACCTGACACACCATGTCCTTTTTGGAGTTGTTGCTGCCCTGCCGAGAGATGTTTGAATCGTCTGACTGGGCATCTGAGCAGTCAGCATCCACCGTACCAGGACTGTCAGAGCGTTTCTCAAATACACACTGCACACACAAAATGAGATTCAGCCAAACAAGGAGATAGAAGAAGAAAAAGAAAAGAAAAAAACAACAAACAAAAAACCCCACACTAACAAATTAGCCCCAAATCTCTCTCTCTCTCTCTCTCCCTCCCTCATATTATATTATACACACACACATATTTTTCACAGAACAACCCAAGAGAAGTTAACTCATGTTTTATGAAGTGCGTGCCAGGTTTGTGTGTCTCACCTGCATGTCGTTGAGGCCTCTGGAATCAGAGTCGGATGTGTCTCTGTAAATAGAGCTCGTCACTTCGACGTCCGTCGAGGCTCGACTGCGTTTCTTCAGTGGCTTACAAGAATCAGAGATCTCACTGGCTCCTGCAAGAGCGAAATCCAGAGTTCCATACCGTGTAAACATAATGCCTGTCTGTATGTCTATAAGAAAAGACTGTCTCTATGTGTGTGTGATTTTGGGCAGGAGTATACTGCGCATCAGTGATTGGTCGGTCGGCAGAGGTAAAAGTGGGTTTGGGAGTTTCTCACTGTTACAATTGTGATAGTCGAGATTCTGTAATAGAATTGTGTGCATCACCTTTTATTTATTTATTTATTCTCTGATTCCATTTTCACTACAGAGTAACATTTACCCCCCCCCCAAGCAAAGTAGAGAAATGGGCATTAGCAATTAACTCAGTTTGTAATCAAATACTGATTTAAGTGATTTAAAGGGGCCATGACATGTTATTTTAAGTAATTTATGACCTTTTTCCACCCTGTCTCTGACCTTCAGACTGAAATGATCGTTTTTTTTGGTGGGTCCTTTAACTTTAAGACTTAAATGTAACCACCCATCCATGATTGGTTAACATCTTTGCCTATGAATGAATTATCGACGCATTATCGGAGCTCTTTTCATTGCCTGAGCGCCGGTGGGCGGGGCCAACGGTGCGCTGATGTAAAAGTCGGAGTCGAAGTCTTGCTGCAGGGGCAGTCGTATGCAAATATATTTGCCCATGTGACATCACAAATCCTGCCACATCCAACCGAGCTGTTTTTGGAGCTTGGTTAAATAAATGCTCGTTTTGACATTAAGCTATGAAACTTGCAGGACGTTTTAATGGTACAACGACCTCTTATATGTCAAAAGATAAAGGAGCATATGATTTCTCATGTCATGACCCCTTAAAATATGAGCCTGTGTTTGCAAGCAAGGGGGGGGGTCGGGGGAAATGAAAACACACTTAATAAGAATGATGTTTCTTACAGATTAAGAAACAGGGAATTTGATGTAAAATACTAAAGCGGTTATATATGTAGATTCATTGGTTGTGGATTAAAATAAAAACCCTATAAACTCAAGTTGTAACAAGAGACTCACCTTTTTGTGATCCTGTCTTAAAGTCCATCTGAGGCATCGCCTCCACCTGAAATACAACATGGACAAGCGTTATAGTTTTTCGTTCGTTATAGCTGGTTATATACATCTGCTAAAAGGTGCGTGACTCTACCTGCTCTTTCTTGACCTTTTTCTTTGGAACTGGATCGACGCTCTTTTCCGACTCGGAGCGACTCCTTACACACCGCCGCTGCAGCTTCCTTTCCATCGACTCTGTACACACGCGTTCCTCCGTTAGTGTAAGTAGCAAATACGCTTAGACACAGTGACCATCGTCAACTCGTGCAGGTAAACCCACACAGGCAGTGTGTACAGCTGAGACTTATCCTGAAGGTCTGTATGTGTGTGTACCTGAGCTGGGTTCAGTAATAGGAGTGTGTGCGTGGTCTGCACACTCTGGTTCACTCCATGCTGTTCTCTCCTCCTCACTGGAGAACGTCTCGCCCTCCGCTTTATCACTCGAATCCTTCCATAGTAAGAATACAATAAGAAACAATTATATCGGTTTTATTATATGATTAATCACCAATCTCAAAGTAAGTATCTTAGCAAGCTAGCAGGCTAGAGCTCTAGTACATACTACCAATGGACTACCAATGAAAATTAGCCTTCAGGCTAACTTGGGGGCATTTACATTTATGAATGCTGATTAATGTACATTGTTCCTTTTTTGGAAAGAAAAAAAGAAAGAAAGAAAGAGGAAGACTGAACAATCCTTACACACTCCTCTTGAGCTGCAAGTGCACAGCATGATGAAGGTGCAACACCTACAGGCGCATCTCAAAAAATTTGAATATCGCGAAAAAGCTCTTTTTTCCCCCCTGTAATTTAATTCAAAAAGTGGAACTTTCATATATTCTGGATTCATTACACAAAGTGTCTTTTGTTTTGTTTTAATCTTGATTACGTCTTACAGCTCAGTGGATTTTTGATTTCCATATCTCAAAATATTCCAATAAAGAATTTATAATACAGAAATGTCGACCTTGTGAAAATTATTTACTTATTTAATTATTTATGCACTCAATACTCGGTCGTGGCTTTAATCCTTTTGTACGAATTACTGCATGAGTGCGGCGTGGCATGGAGGCAATCAGCCTGTGGCACTGCTGAGGTGGTCTGGAAGCCCAGATTGCTTTGATAGCGGCCTTCAGCTCGTCTGTATTGTCGGGTCTGGTGTCTCTCGTAGATTCTC
>JANDJT010000060.1:5678488-5692455 GCA_024331685.1 Stegophilus panzeri
TATATATAAAACCAATCCTGTGTCGTGTCAGTTTTAGCCCAGGTCAACTCTCTGGCTGTAATTCTCGTGCTTGGGCCCTATTTCATTGTTTCACCTGCTAATCCAAATAATCCCACAAGTTTTCTACAGGATTGAAGTTGGGTGATTGTGCAGGACAAGCAAAGTGTCCAATCGGTGTTTACGCCCATTCAAACACAGATTTGGTCATCATCCTAGAATGTAAGAGAGTCAGTGTTGTGTTCTGCTTGGACATGAAGGACAAATAAGTAACCTCAAAGTCTGGCCAACAACAGACAATCCGCTTAACATTACATTCATTCAGGTAAGAACCCTTTTCACACTGTAGTGGAACTATTTTGTCCTGGGAGCATTTTCACAAGAACCTGAGGTCCATTTACAGTTAAACTCAACTATTTTTCGGTTTATAAACAAAAAGCTTAAAGATGTACAAAAGCCCATCAGTCCGTCTCTTCAATAATGCATTCTATAAGGGTTACATACATTACATACAGTCACTGTGAGCATCCTCTCTTCAAAGAGTTCCCTTGTGGGTTTCACGTCTTTTGTGAAACGGAACAATCGCATGCATCTGTGCACAGTTTGCAAATGAGACGTTCCTTTTCATGGAAACTTAAATAAATAGTGTTATCATACAGATTTCACCTCAACAGAGCAGGTCCAACTCATGACAACGAACTGAAATACTGTGATGACAAATACCGGACCATATATTGTGCAGGACACAGAAACGGCTGTGTTTATATCACTGTCCATATGACCTGAAAACAGAGGATACCTGCTGGATGAATTTCCTACTCGAACATTTGTCTTGCGCTATTGCGTTCCAAACAAAGTTGTACATGGAGAGATAATCCCAACTTGCAATCACAAAGCATAACAGACTGAGAGAGAAGCTGGTGTTTGTTGCACAGCTGTACAAGCAAACTGGAGTTACTCATTGATAAACAGCTGAAAGGTCTTTTGGTTATTACAGAATCCCAAATGCACTTGACTATCTAGTGCCTAAAAGGTTGTAGAGGAGACATTTCAATTCAAACTTTGTACTAGAAGGAAATGACAGATTTCAACAGCCTTGCTCAAAAGGCCCAGCAGTGGCAGCGCTACCATTTGAACAGAAGATCAGAAATTCAACGTCTTAACCACTGAGCTACCACTGCGCCTGGATCACCACGCTGTACATGTTACTGAACAACCAGAACGTCACAAGAACAACCACCTTTTTTTCCCCCCAACCAAACTTGGGCTCCGCAAACATTTAAAAGAAGCCTTTGTCACATATTGACATTACACAGTGAAATTCTTTTTTTTTTTTCTTTTTTTTCCCCCCACA
The DNA here is from genome assembly GCA_024331685.1 of Stegophilus panzeri. NCBI lineage: Eukaryota > Metazoa > Chordata > Actinopteri > Siluriformes > Trichomycteridae > Stegophilus > Stegophilus panzeri. Next base: position 5,679,840 of record JANDJT010000060.1, read on the forward strand.
TATCCCAGAGTGCAGGGTCAGCCATGATACAGCACCCCTGGAGCAGGTAGGGCCTGTTAAAGGCCTTGCTCAAGGACCCAACAGTGGCAGCTTGGTGGTGATCAGACTTGAACCACCGACCACCCAGTATCCTAACATTTGAGCCACCATTTCATCATCAATCTGCAATGATAGTACAGTGGTATTATCACTCAGCATGTTGGGCCTTTGGGAAACCGTGAACCACAGAGAACACTGCTGGTGGCTCCTAAGCTTTCAGAGAAGGTTGTGATCAAGTGCCCAAAAAAAAAAGTGTGGTTCTAGCACATCATCCAGGACTTATCCTTATTTTTTACAAAGGTGTTTAATAGAAACGTGTGATTTATGCATGCAGTTTACACAACTCTTAACTGCAAGCTACGAGCTTTCCGTAAATTTGGGGTAAGGGGGACATTTTGTTCCTGAACCATGTCTTTAAATAGAAATATTCTAGTATTCAAACAAAAGCAGCGTTTGGGTTCAAACCGCTTTTGTGATGGTGTAGATTTCACCATCTGCGGTCCTGCACGTCCACAGTTACACCGTACAGTGCTGGTTAACTCATCACATCAACACTTTCCTGTTTAGTAACTGTACTCCATCCCATCAGCCAGCTCTTTTTATTATTATGCACTACACTGCTTCGGGTTTCAATGTGACAATCACATACGGTTAAATATCGTCTGGAAATATTCCCCAAGACGTGACCAGAGGCGTGTTAAACGTGTGGATTATATGAACAGTTAATGAGTGTGACAGACTACAGAGCTGCATGTGGTACCATGAGTGGACCAAAACTTCCTAAACTGTCTGAATGATCCTTTTATTTATGAAGAAAGTGTAGTCAAATCTTCACAAAGCAGTTCTAAGAGCTTAAAATATGACGTTGTGGCTTCATTTCGTTGTCTGGTGCTGCAGTAGTGACTGAAATTAAACAAAAAGAGTGAAATATTGAAGGTTAAACACACTGAGGTAAACACTGTAGCAAATTAGCCGAGACAGATGTGCATCTTCACCTCAGAGTTCTTACTAAACTGTAGCTAATTCCCTGAAACTTTATTTCTGATACACTTTAATACGCTACATCAAGGCGTTGTGACCTTTTTTTATTTTTTTATAACTACTAAGGCAGTGTTGCTAAACTTGTATCCTCTTAAACAATGTCTCCAGCTCTTGTAACACCTGAAATAGCACTGCTAACTTAATTGAAACATTGTTAGCTGTCAATGCTAACGTTATCCTGTTGAATATTTACCATATTACAAAAAAATAAAAGATAATACAACAAACACTTTCCAACCTACATTTCCCACCGCTGCACTGTTGGACATACAAAGCGATAGTACATCAAAAATGTTTAGTTAATAACGTTTTATCTAGACATTTAAGGGGATATGATGCTAGCATGTTGGCTTTAGCTATGCCAAGTGCTGTAAAAAAAAATGAACCTCGCCGTGATATGAAACGGTTTAGCAAAGAGTCTAAACATGTGTAAATGTAGTCTGTTTGGTATTTTCAGTCTGAAGTCGGGTCAGTAATGAAAAGGGACGTGTGAACTGGTTCAAGCGCTTCGTTTTCCTATAAAAGCGCATACGATAACATGTATGCGAAACCGAAGAGCCAACATGGCTGCCCTTTAAATCAAACTGGCCCGTTTACGTTTGTAACCTTTCCGACAAGTGGCCATTATTTTAGGCGGAAAATCAGGAGGGGAAACCGACAGTGTGCGTTTTTATTATTATTATTATTCGCCAAAAGAAAAAAAAACAAAAGAGGAGGAAAAAGCATGCAGGGCTAGGGTTGATTTTGACGCCATGAGAGCAAACAACGAGGCAAAAAACAACAGCAGAATAAAAAAAAATGTCGGTACCTTCAGCGTTTCCCATTCTAAACAAATACAGCAAATAATCTGATTCCGGGAGCAGAGATCAGAAATCTAAAGCGATCTACACAAAGGCTGTGAGCAGAGCAGCTGCAGAGACACGGAGCTCCGCTCAGGCGAGGCTTAATCCGGGAGAGGCCCGATGGTTTAGTGCAGATCGGAGCAGATTGGACTCCCATAAATTTAATTCAAGCCTTTGCTCGCTCTCTCCCTCTGGATGCAACAAAAGCCCTTCTGCTCGAAGCGGCCCGGTTGCCAGATTGGACTAAAACCGGATTGTCAGATCAAAGAAAATGAAAAAATAACCCTGCAGAGTGGCCAGGATGATCAGACAGGTTACTGAGTTTTGAGCAAATAAATCTGATTGTTCTGAGTAGAAGACAGAGAAAAAGTCTAATCTTGCATTCTGATTGATCCAATCCAATCCAATCCATCGATACTGCTCGATCAGCCAAATCTGGCAACCTGATCAATCAGTTTAATTTACCTGATCGTGGCTGTCAAGATCGGACCGGATCAACTGTCATATCAAAGGCAATGACAAAAATATAATGACCAAATATTTTTTTTTCCAGATTTGTTTGATCAAAAGATCATGGTTTCAGGGTTTCAGCATTATTTCCAAATCTGATGAATCAAGGTTTCCAGATTAAAGAGAAAAAAACCGTATCTAATACATCTAATCTAATACACTTTTCAAATTGTTATGGTGTCGGATTATAATTTTTTTCCTAATATTCAGCTCCATTGTCTTAGAATTATATTGTCTTAGAATTAATCTCCATTATATTAGAACATTGTCATATTGCATTGGTCAGGGTTGCCATATTGTTATTATTTTTATTATTATTATTATTATTATTATTATTATTATTATTATTATTATTATTATTATTATCTATCCATCTTCTATGCTGCTTAATCCTTTTCAGGGTCACGGGGAAACCTGGAGCCTATACCAGGGAGCATCAGGCACAAGGCAGGCTACACCCTGGACAGGGTGCCAATCCATCGCAGGGCACACAAACACATACACATTCATGCACTACGGACACTTTGGACATGCCATTCAGCCTACCATGCATGTCTTTGGACTGGGGGAGGAAACCGGAGTACCCGGAGGAAACCCGCACACACAGGGCCACGGTGGGAATCGAACCCCCAACCCTGTGAGGCGAACGTGCTAACCACTAAGCCACCGTGCGCCCCCATCATCATCATCATAATATTGTCTTAAAAACTTGATTGTTCCAGATCTAATCTGGAAACTTTGATTGAACCTATTGAATTATTGATCCTGTTCAAACCAAGATGTTCAATCTGGCAACTTGATCAATCCAATCCAGTTTTAATCCAGTCGATCAGTCAAGCAGTTTAATTTATCTGATCATGGCTGTCAGATTGGATTGATCAGACTGGGTTAGCAGTGTAAAGTTTTCCGGATTAAGGTAATTGACAAAATCCCCAATCTTATCACCCTGGATCACTCAGGATACAGTTGGCAAATGTTATCATTATTTAGACTGATCAGATACAGGATTTGCGAGGGTTGCTGGATGTTCCCCGATCATCCAGGAATTAATCAACCCCACCTTCATGACTGCATTGATTATAGTTGATCATGCATGGTTGCCAGATTGGTTTGATCAGAGACTTGAAGTGAATTAATCAGTCAGAGTTGCCTAATTGAATGAATCATTGACAGTGAATTAAATGAATGGATTACCAAATACAGCCTGGTCATCCTAGTACTAATTTATCATGTACCTCAGGTAGAATTGCAAAATATAACCAAGTAAACAAAATACAAACAAATAATATGCATTCTATAGATCAGGACTCTTAAATATCACTAAAATTAAATGGCATCATATGATTAGCTTTTCTCCAAAAATAATTAGGCGTTATCTGGCAACACTGCTCAGCGCGAAAAGGAAATCCTCCTGATTGGCTGTGCAACGTGGAGTGAAATGCATGATGGGATATGTAGTTTTTAAAGACTACACGCAGCTCAGCTTGACTCATTCCGTGAGAAACATTCTACTATATATAAATTAATAACATAACGCTATAACTGTATAATTATATTAGGCCTAATTATTTACTTCCGTAATATTGTACACTTACTAATAAAAAAAAATTAATCTGAATATTTTTTTTTCGTGGATTACACTTTTAACATCACTGGAACATAGTGCATGAATTCATAATTATTGAATTTTCTCCTTCATACCTATGTTGCCTTGATAAAGACAAGGCATGGTTTGGTTCATGGGGTCATCAAAGGTCATATCTCAAAAAATATCTATATTTTTTACAACATACTTTACAATTCTCAGTAATTAAATAAGTTCAGTTGTTTTCTTTATGATAGTTCATTTAATTAAAACAGTACCAGACATAATTTACTGAACCTGTGCATCAGAATATACAGTACTGTGCAAAAGAAATGCTGTAGAGCAAATATACCTTCAAAAATTATTAAATTAAATGTTTCTCCATTAAAAAAATACAATAAAGAACAGTAAACAATAGTAAATGAAACATAGACGATATCTGGTTTGTCAACCAAAAAAGTAGTCTCAGGTAGAATTAGTGCAGTTTTATAAGGAAATGAGCTGTAAGTTTTATTGAGCATCTTGCAGTACCAGCCACAGTTCTTCTGGAGACATTGACTGTCACACTTGCTTCATTTTTTTTGCAGCGAAACCCAGCAGCCTTCATTATGTTTTTTTTTTAATCTGAAAAGTGTCTCTAATCACTTAATATACTCCTTTCTTTACTGACATACAAACATTTTTCTGTAACATTCAATTATGTGCTAGAAAACTAATGTTTGGGAATCAAAAATGTTTTTGTACTGACTCGATAATGTAGAAATCATAAAATAATTTTAAAAAATCTATAACAAAGTTTGTACTAAAATAAAATAGGGTGCCTAAAACTTTTGCACTGTGTGTGTTTGAGGAGAGTGAGGAAGATGGTGCTGAACCTTACTCTGAAATGATTAAAACCAACAAGCATTAGGTTTTACAGATTTTTCTTTACTCATCACAAATAACAAAAAGGTCAAAATGTCCAGGTCAGGATTAACATACACACTTTAAAGTCTTTTTTGTTTGTATCCCCAGTACTGATTCAAAATATATATTTTTTTTAATGTCCATTTTCTGTTTTAGGTCTTGTGAGAGCTGGAGTTTTTCTTCTTCTTCTTAACCCTGCTGACAGTAAAGACTTAAAAAGCGTTTGTCTCAGTTTATCTTGATATCCTCCGTATTTCTGAATCCTCAGTATTCTCTTTTCCGGCAGTAGATCTACTCACCCCAGTTAACTATTAGAAGGCAATTCAAACATATGTAATATTGGATCATTTTCCTTAATAAATAAATGAGCAAGTATAATATTTTTGTCTCATTTGTTTAATTGGGTTCTCTTTGTTTAGTTTCTGGACATGCGTGAAAATCTGATGTTTAAGTTCATAGTTATGCAGAAAGTTCTAAAGGGTTCACAAACTTTCAAGCACCACTGTACATTTACAGCATTTGGCAGATGGCTTTATACAGAGTAACTTACAGAACTGCATCAAAAACTTCTCCTCATGGGGACTCCAGGATGGTGCAGCAAAAATTCATACTCGCCATATTGCTGGGAATTCTGAAGATGCCACAGCTATGCATGGCCAGGAGCTAAAGGAGTCAAACTGTTCATGCTTTATGTGTAAAGGGATGGCATACTCTCTCATCACTGTCAATCATTAGACAATCCTAGGTATCTGTGAGCTCATATATGCGGAAGAGGGAAGATAGCAGTTTTCTTTGAGTGTGTTATGCCGTATGAGCAGCAGTTTGAAAAGATGTGGTATCACGTGTGTCAGAGCAAGCCTTGATAGATGAGTGGGAACTGGCAGGTGAACAAATTGGAGAGAAAAATGGAGAAACAACAACAAAAACAACAACAACAACAAAAACAACAACAGCAACAACAACCCCATATCCTGATGTTAGTACAAATAGGTCAGGATCTAGGAGAGGAGTTTAATTAGTGCTCATTTAAGCGCTTGGTGTAGAGGTAGGGCTTCAGGCTTTGTTTGAAGACAACCAATGTTAAATGATTTGTGTTAACACGTGCACTGTACATCTGAAGTCAGGTCATACAGCCAGTGGAAATAATGCATACAGTCAAGTGCCTGACTCCTTTTAGCCCACAGCTTAAAATATCAAACCCAGCACGTGCTTCACAGGTGTGAGCTGTGTGTGTGTGTGTGTGTGTGTGTGTGTGTGTGTGTGTGAGACACTAACTTTAGAGCAATGTGATTCATAACTATTAGCTCAAACCTGGGTATTTTACATATCTGTGTTTCTGTGCTCTGACCTGTCAGGTGACCGTGGATTATCTGTTGTGGTTGGCATATTGATTGAAACAGAACCCATGTTGTCTCATAGCTAAGCAGTCAACGCAAGAATTATTGGCACCTTAAGAAAACAAGTAGAAATGGTTGGATATAACGAACACTGCACACAATCGGGGCAGCCGGTATAAATGTATTTGGACTTTTGTGGAACTGAGTGCACAAAGCAGTGGTGAAAAGAACAACAGACAGAATGTCTGAAAAACAGTGGCTGGGGCTGATTTCTTTCTTGCCCAGACTGTAGATTCATGCAGACGATAGCCCTTTTTGAATTGGATTGATTTATTAGGTTGAGATCGATATAAACATTTTTTACACGTCTCTTCAGTGATAAAAATCTTGGAACAGCAATAAAATGACCACAGGAGAGGTGAGTTTGTATATTTTATGAACCCAGATATTTGTGTGATGCTGTATGATGTATGCTGATGATAATGATGATGATGACGTCAAAGAGAAGAGACACTGAGAGCAGAACAATGAACTTTCATTGTTCGTTTTGTGACTCGTGAAGTGCTGCCTGTCTCTCTTTAAGTGGGTGTCAACTATTACAGACACCCACTTAAAGAGTTAAGTGGGTGTCTGTAATAGTTGCTCCGCATCATCCTTATTATGATGTTCCACATAATCCGTTTTCTCCACAGACCTGTGCTGATTCTGGCCCTCTCCAATATGGCGGACGCGTTGACGTACCGCGCTAGCTAACATCAGCAGCTAACATGACCCTTACTGTATTCCTACCATTGTTTTCCTATCTATGCTGTCACTGATAATATGGCTTAAAATAAGGAAATTTGCATTTCATAGATGTAAAAATTTGTAAGATTTTGCACAACTGGGAATGATTACAAGTTTTATTTGAAAATTCCCCTTCTTGTAGGTTTAACGATACTGAAAATATGAGTCAACAAGTGTGTTTGTGTGTATGTGGCTGCTCAGGACAACAAAACAACACCGCCGCCTGCATAACATCCATTTTCAACTATGACGCTTTAGCAAGTAACATCAGATCCCTGAACGGTTTCTCCGCCATTTTCTTCTCAAATATGGCGCCGATGCTGATCTTAGATCAGGCAATGCTTCTTACAGCATTCCGGGTATCGCATGTTCGGTGAAACAAATTTCTATTGATTGTTTAATGTGTCAATCACACTACGTCCCTTATCCTGACGTAAAAAAAAAACACCTGTCATCACATTGGCCAATCGACACTCACCTCCTTTCCGAGTCTCATGCCGGTTGGTGGCGTTTCCTGGCAATCAAATCAGGCTCCTCCTTCATCCGGGCGTCCCAGCTGCTGCCATTGCTTTAGTAGGGAGGCTGAGGAAAGATGTCGGCCTAGCTCGGTAGCTACAGTCTGTCAATTTGACATCTGATTTGCTAACATCACCGCTGTATTTAACAAAATAGACGACCGGAGGAGTAACTGCTTATCGTGAATGGCTCATATCGTTTTTAGAAGAATAGTTTCTCCTACAGAATCGTGGACACCGAAGAAGAAATTTGACCCCCATAGCGTTATTGCTTATAGCCAAACTCCATTTTCCTCTCAGCCGCGTCAAATGAATTCCGTCTAACAACGTAGACTTTTTAGGACACTAAAAGATTCAAACAGGTATTTATTTGCTTCACATTTTCGTTAGAAAGTACACTTTTTTTTTTTTTTTTGCAGTTTGCGCTGAGGAAAATCGCTTTATGAAGTAACATTGCCGCATGTGTAGACATTAGGCCGAATCTATAATCGGTGTGTACTCCCTATAAAGGTGCCCTACTTGTAAGGGGAAAATAACGGCTTCTTCTATCCTATTTGGTGTGCTATGTATCCAATTGGGATTCGTCCCATTATACGCTTCAGTATTGCTTTGAGTGTTATTTACAGCCGCTGTAGAAAATGTGGACGAATAGTTTTCACTTTAAATTGTTTTGACTCTACGGTGTCGTAGATAATAAATGTTGGACATACGAAGTACTCTATTTAGGGTGTGGGAGCGATTTATGTAGTGCATTGTATGTTGGGAATAGGGAACCGATTCTTTTATCCGAGTGCTCTTCATGTGTCGAAATTATTCAGTGTTAATTTTACTTGATGTGTGGAAAAAAACCAAAACAGATTTAACACAGGAAAGAGCCGGAAATGAATAAATCTATAGAAAAGTAGTTGTTAATGTCCTATCAGCTACTTGTTGTTGTGAGTAGAAAAGGATTCTTTAAAAGGACCCATGCTGTAATAATTTCAGAAAAAAGTGTGTTATTACGTAATAACATCGTTCGTGGTGTTACGTCTTCATAACAGTACTGCTAATACTTTGTGCAACTCCTCCCCCCCCCCAGCAAATTTGATCATAAAACACCTCTGACATAAAACTACAGGCAGCCTCTTTTGAAAGTTGTGCTTATTTATTTTTTTAGAAAAAATCTCCAGCGTGAAAATATTTGAAGAAGCATGAATTTACCAGCATGAAAATGGGTTTTTACATCTCCGTATGTCAGAACTCCTGTAGAGAGTAATGCACTGATATTACTTACATATCACAATGTGTGTATATATAATTTGTGTGTGTGTGTGTGTGTGTATATAATATAAATATAAAAATGTGTGTGTGTGTGTGTGACACTAAAGGCTATTTTCTATGCAAATGAATAATTTTTATTTGTTTACTTCATAGACTGACTTTTTTTTTTTTTTACTTGTAACATTTATTAAATGTAATAAATAAGTATGTTTGGCCTCAAACTATGTTAGCGTGTTACAAACTTGGCAAGCAGCAATCTGACACACGCACCTGCCCATGAAGCTTTCTGGTGTCGTGTGGCGTTGTGACACATCACTACAGCGGTGTGTTATTCTTTTACTTTTTTCCCCACCACTAACCTTTTTATCGACTTAACAGACTTGTCTTTTTATTTTTTATTTGGCAGGACGGTGTGTGGTGAGACCTCATCATGGCCGTGTTCAGCTCCCAGGTGCTGCTTGCAGTCACGAGATCAAGGTGAGGTGATGTTTAGATTTTCAGGGATGTGATTTAATTTAGCTTTTTGATCACTGCTTTGTACATAAGATGTGTGCTGATAATCGCGCTCGTGCTATTTTGTTAATTAGTAAAATATCATTAGGAGAGGTGCATGACCCTTAACCCTCAACTGCTCAGTCGTATAAATGTAAGTGGCTCTGGATAAGGGCGTCTGGCAGATGCCGTTAATGTAAATGATATCATTTGTGTGTAGTTATTAGGTTTTCTTAAATTTCTGGCTGCTTTGTAATCCAAAATTATCTATTAATATCTATTAGGTGTGCTTGGCATTGGGATTAAGAGCCAGTGTTTTAATCCCTTATCTTGAGGTCATATTTATTTTATGAGCTCGTAGCTCCACTGAGCTCAAATTTATAAATGTGTGCTTTTTAAAGGGACTTTTTTGTTTTGTTTTGTTTTGTTTTGTTACGTCTGTGTTTGTGTTTATTTCTTCACTTTGTTTGAGCAGGTGCCAAATGGAATTAAATTTTTGTGCCAAAAGTGTCGTACTCAACTTTTCAAGAAATGAACAACAATATGCAACGAGAGAAGGGAAACCAGTCACACTGAACTCGGTGGCAAAACTCGAACGCGGTCTTCAGATAAACAGCGCTCTCTGTTAACAGTCTTCTAAGCTTCCTTTTCGTCAATCGTGGTTTATGGACGCGCCGCCAGAGTTTTCGTTTACACTTTCAAACGTTTCGTAGGTTTACGGTCGCCGTTCTGACACCTAAGACCTCTCGTGTGGGCGGGGCTTAACAATCTTAGAAAACTGTTAACAAAGAATGCTGTTTATTTGAAGACTGTTATGATTTTTGCTGCTGAGTTCACTGTTTTCAGTTTCAGAAATGCTGAGGTGTGTGTGTGTGTGTGTGTGTGTTCAGGCTGTATTAGTTAGGCTAATTGCAGTGTGCTCATCCAGAACGATTGATGAATTATAAACTGAGGTTTTGTGACCTCACAGGTGCTGAAAAGCTGCACATGATTTCTGATTTACCTGAATGATGAACTTATTAACCATTTAAAGTCCTTGACCTACTGAACTAGAATGAGGATGTGTTTCTGTGAGGGTTTATTTATTTATTTATTTATTTACAAAAATTAAATATCTATAAATAGAAAGCGCTTCTGTAAGTCACTCTGGATTAAGGACATCTGATAAATGGTGTAAATGTAAATATTATAGTCTTACTAGCGGCTTATAGGGCAGTGGTGGCTGAACGGTTAAGGCTCTGGGGTTACTGGTCAGAAGGTCGGGAGTTCAAACCCCAGCACCGCCAAGCTGCCACTGTTGAGCGGTTTCAGCTTGAGTGAGTCCCTGATCAAAGGGAAAAATAATTTTTTCATCCTGCAGGATTGCGCTAAGCTTTTGCTGCTTCCAGAACAATCAACCATGTTATGTCGAGTACACAGAAACATTAAGTTGTGAGAAAACTGATTTTGTTCTGTGGGGAGAGAGAGAGAGAGAGAGAGAGAGAGAGAGAGAGACATATGAATGGCCTCTTAGGACTTCCATAGAATCCCTGTCATACTTGATAAAATTGTCAATAACCTGAACTTTAATTTGAAACAAAACTTGACCGTGGCCTGAAAACATTCCTAGCGTTTGGTATGAAAGGGTTATTGGTATGAATTCTACATGTTTCATTTGGAAAAACACCAGCACCTCATAACTGTTAGGGTAAACGCTGGAGATTCCTGAGTGTTTTGTCCAAAATCTCAAAATTAGAGGTCTGAAACATACCGGATGACAAAAACGTATAATGTTAGCAGAAAACCTCTGAAACTGATTTTATTTATTGTACGTTCTAGGCAAAATGTGTCAGTGAGTAAAAATGAATAGAAAAATATAATCAAGCATGTAGACATTTAATACACGAACATGTAACTATGGTGAAACATGCTGGTTATTGTTGTTGTTGTTATTATTATTATTATTATTATTATTATTATTATTATTATTATTTTATTTTTTTTAACAGTGTTATCATTTGCTATTTGCTTTCAGTTTTGTGTTGTGTTTAATGTTTCACGTGGGAATCCCCTAGAATTTCTAATGTTATCTTATACCAGATATCCACATGGTGAGGTTTTTCATTTTCATTTTAACAGGAATAGGTCCTACAGATCCCTCCTTTTTTCCACCTCATGAACGTTTTTTTTTTTTTTTTTTTTTCTTCTTCCATAAATATCTTGAATTATGACTTTTTTTGTATTTGGTAGCTCATCACTGCAAGTTTGGTCTCGTAATATTAAACGTTGTAAAATGTATTACATTGAACTTGAGAAAGGCTAGAATTGATTGTTGTTGTTTTTTTGTCTTGTCTTCCTCAGGGGATCGTACTTGCTCTCCAAACGGCATAGCTGTCCCCCTCTCTCCTCTTCCTGTATCCGGTATCACATTGCCACATTGGAGCTCTCGTCCCACAGCGCACCCAGCCCTCTCTACCTTCACATCTCCCGCACCACCAAGCCACAGACCTTCTCCGTCCCCGCTCGGACCCTTCACTCCTCCTGCACCTGGCTCCAGGAAGTGAAGAACACCCCCGCTGAAGGCGAACAGGTGAAGGGGGACATCGTTCCCGAGCCCGTCAAAGCCGTGGCTCGTAAATCTATGGGGCAGAGAGTGTTGGACGAGCTGAAACATTACTACCACGGCTTCCGGCTGCTGGGAATCGACACGAAGATCGCTGGACGCATGGTGTGGAGGCTGCTGCACGGACAACAGCTCACCCGCAGGGAGAGGAGGCGGGTACGTTCAGGGGAATTTACACATGCAAAGACACAAAGTAGCCCTGGGGAGGGTGGAGGCTCTTTAGCTCATCAGGGGAGAATGGGACAGATTCAGCAGGGAGGGAGCTAGTTATTTATGCACAAGCCTGGTCACTTCGGTGATTGACGTCTAAAATTAGGAATGACTCGTTTAGTGAAATGTTGGTGTCATTTCGCAGATTTAGGTTCTCAGACTGTGGGTTTGACTTTGTTGTGTGGAAATAGAAATACACAGTTTATACAGATGGGTGGAAATGGAAATTGGCAGGTGGAAAAATCCACAAGTAGCTGATAGATCATAAAAATTGCGTTTAGTTGTTTATTTAGTCCTTCCCTGAATAAGCGATTTCACATATCAGATGTTTACATATAGTCCACAAGACAAGATAATAACTGAATTTACACGAATAATCCAGTTCGCTCGTTTCTTAATCCTGTGTGTTGTTACCTGGATGATCAAGGACTGTTTTTATGTTTTGTGAGAGTTGTTCATGAGTCCCTTGTTTGTCCTGAGCAGTTAAACTG
>JANDJT010000060.1:5707166-5718351 GCA_024331685.1 Stegophilus panzeri
TATATATAAATATAGTGGGTTTTGTGTTTTATATATATATATATATATATATATATATATATATATATATATCTGTATTATATCTTACTATTATATTTGTCAGCATTCAATTATCCATGCATTCATTCATTTCCTCTGTAAGTCACCGAGTCACATTGTGTCTGTCTCTTTCAGCAGTGATGAACAGCTCTGATGTGAACAGGATGATGGAGTTTGACTCCAATGTGACGCTGTTGCCGTACTACATGCACTCAGGCAGAATGGCACTCAGCTACGTGCTGTTGTACACACTCGTGTGTGTGGTGTGTGTTGGGGGCAACACGCTGGTGTGTGTGGTGGTCCTGACCAACAGGAACATGCGCTCCGTCACCAACCTCTTCATCCTCAACCTCACCATCAGCGACCTGTTGGTGGGCGTGGTCTGTGTGCCAATCACGCTGATCGACAACCTTATCTCAGGTGATCACCAGGATGTTGGTCTGTCTGTTTATCTGTCTGTCTGTCTGTCTCTCATTCTGTTTGTCTGTCTCTGGATCTGCACAAGTTTTCAGTGGGGTTTAGGTCAGGAGACTGGGGTGGCCATGTCAGAATCTTGATTCAGTGGTCATTGAACCATTTCTGTGTGCATTTCTTTGGATCACTGCTCTGCTGGGGAATCTTTAGAGGGTTAAAAATTAGCATACATTAAACATTTCTTTCACCTCCACTTCTTTCACAGGATTGACTTCACCTGTTGTCATTATTAGTAGCTTTCCTACAGGGAAAGTGAATTCCTGTCATTCCAAGAGGTTACAATATCCAAGTGTTGGTGTGACTGTCACAATCATCTCTTGCTCTGACTAATACCTCAGCCCAGGTCAGTGTGATGTTAAATGGTGTGTATGTGTGTGTGTGTGTGTGTGTGTGTGTGTGTGTGTGTGTGTGTAGGTTGGCCGTTTAGTCAGATGACCTGCACTCTCAGTAATCTCATCCAGGGAATGTCTGTCTCTGCATCCGTCTTCACACTCGTCGCTATTGCAGTGGACAGGTAGAGACTCTCAATTTCAGACCTTACAAGCTCTTGACTTCTGATACTTAATAAGCATTAAAAATATCCAAATAAGATATGGTAGAACTTCAACCGGTGCTGTTTTTATAACACAGCACGTTTGAGGAAAGTGAAGCAGGAACTACATAGGGCTGTAATAGGAATAGTTAGTATATTGGACATGGTTGGTCCAAATCTGTTTTGAGCTCATTAATGGAGAAATGTGACTTTTTTGCACTGTGTTAACAAATTTCACTTAAACATTAGCTTATATAATCATATACAGTCAAAGTGAAATTGATCATTTACCCATCATGCTTTTGAGTTCAGGGGCAACTGAAGATTATTGTGATAATTATCTAGGGAATTCAGATCATTGTGTTTAACATTCAGTCTGTGTGGCAAAGGCTGCTGGGAAACTCCACACAGCTATGCCATTTTTCAGCATACACTCCTGTGCAGGCTACCAACATCATGTGGGCTTTGACGGTCTCCCATACACCAGGGGCACTCAATGTTTTGCAGCCCTTTAGCTGTAAAATACATTTTTATAAACCCCCTCAGTGTAGATTTCATTTACAAACGTAATCCAATTCAAATATTAGCCTCTGTATTTAAATAATGAGTCTTTATTAGTCACGTATACATTACGGCACAGTGAAATTCTTTTCTTCACATAACCCAGCATGTCAGGAAGTTGGGGTCAGAGTGCCAGGTCAACCATGATTCAGCGCCCCTGGAGCAGAGAGGGTTAAGGGCCTTGCTCAAGGGCCCAACAGTGGCAGTTTGCACTGCTGGGGCTTGAACCCCCAACCTTCTGATTAGTAACTCAGAGCCTTAACCACCAAGCCACCACCATCCCTCATGTGCATGATAATAGTTGAGACTATTTATTGGAGCCATAGAGCTTTTTATTCTTGAACTTTCCGCCAATAGAACACATGAGGTCCAAGATGACATTATTTATATCATATAATATAATACATTATATTGTTTTTGAGCTGTGGATTGAATTAAACAAATTCAATTCAACTGACCAGCCGAACAGGCTAATAATTATAAGAACTTGTGCCAGACAGGTTTGTAAAATAGAAACCGACCGATATTGATTTTTTATAACCGATACGATACCGTTTATTCGCCCGATAACCGATATGCAGAACCGATATTTATTTATTGTTTTACTTCTGTTTTTGACACAGTGATGACAACACGACTGAACTGAACTGAACAAACCGTTTCATCTGTAACAATTTTGTCAATTTCACGTCCTCCTTGCATACAAAAGAAAACAACGTTCTTATTTCTGCACCACTAAATAGAGGGGTCTGAAAGAGTGCAAAAAATAAAGAGCACTGTTACTAATGTGTCTTTATTTTAATAAAAGCTTCGATGAAGTAAACAGATTATGTGACTCAGCGAATTTGTCTCTATTTCTTAGCACCAAGCTGCTTAAACTACATATCAAGCATTTATGAAACACATCTAATATGTACATTAATGGCTATGTTAAATAAAGTTTATTAATTAAAGCAAAGCAAGTATACTTTACCTGTGCACACCGTTGTCGACTCGTCTTTCCTCAGATTTAGTGCTGCAATAGTGCTCCTGCGTGCAATTCTCAAAACGCCAAGATGACGCCATTTTTGAAATATCGGATAACCGATTATAGAAAAATGCTTAAATATTGGGAAAAATATCGGGAAAACCGATAATCGGTCGATCTCTAATCTCAAATATCCACTCTTTACAATAGTGGTGAGCAGAAAAGCATATCAGAATGTCAGACCTTGAGGAGGATGGGCTACAACAGCAGAAGACTAAATAGGGTTTCAGTCTTGTCAGCCAAGAACAAGGATCTGAGACTACAGTGGGCACAGACTCACTGAAACTGGACAAGGCAACGTTTTTCCAATATTGACTGTCCAGTTTGGTGAGCCTGTGCCCACTGTAGCCTTAGATTCCTGGTCAGTGGCCAGTGAGTGTATAACGATATTATTATCTGTGCATATATACTTCTTATATGAAGCGAAAGCTGTATTGTGAACACTTGTATGTTTTCCATTCAGCTATTTTTTTTTGCAAATGTACATCATTAAGCATGATAGCAACCTGAATGAAAGCCAGATTAAGCACAAATTTTCACAAAGAATGCATGTGTGAGGCAGGAAAAATAAAGGCTAATTGTATAGTATGTGCTTGGCATATTAAAAACCTTGTTGTGTTGTTAAATTTGATTGGTGTAATAAATAAGGCCTTTCTAATTCGAGGTCATATTCCTCTCTTTGTGCAGATATACAGGCATTGTTTATCCATTTCGACACCGCTTGAGACGGGTCACTGCTGTCTTCGCCATTGTCTTTATCTGGCTTCTGGCGTTTGCCATTATTTTCCCTTCATCCGCAACGCTGACCGTCATCCAGCTGGAGGACATGTACATGGTGCATGAAAACAAGAGTTATCCACTGTTCGTGTGCTATGAAGACTGGCCTCGCTCTGGCATGAGACGCATCTATACTACCACCATCTTTGTCCATGTGTACGTCCTCCCCCTGGTGCTAATCAGCATCATGTACGGCTGCATTGCTTGTAAGCTGTCAGGAAAACTGCGGCAGAGCAGCAGGCGTCTAAAAGTGATAAAGATGTTGATCACGGTGGCTGTGTTGTTCATGGTGTTATGGCTCCCACTGTGGACGCTCATGCTGTTGACGGACTATCAGGAGCTGGATGTCCAGCAGATCGACTTTCTAAGCAGCTACTTGTTTCCTGTTGCACACTGGCTGGCGTTCTTCAACAGTGCCATCAACCCAATCATCTATGGATTCTTCAACGAGAATTTCCAGCGAGGTTTTCAGGCTGCCGTCTCCTGTCGACGGTATGATTCGCCGTCGCTTGTCTTTCATCGCAGAAGATTTGCGAATAAAGTCTCAAACAACGCTGGAGGGCCATCTGGAGGACAGAACGAAGTGAGATGTGCGCCAATAGCACAACTAAATCCAGTTCCTGCTGTCTTACTTGAAGATGTAAAGAAGCTGCCTGGGGTCAAGCATGTAAACAATGCCTGGGTGGAGTGAATAAAAGATGAGTGAAGAGCTCCTCTTGGTTGAATCCACTTGGCCACTTAAAGGACCATTCCAAGATGGCCAAGGTGGTGTTAGATGAGGGATCAAGCTCACATTAGCATAGAAACGAGGAGTACAACTTGACAAGCATCAACTGCAGAAGGTACTGCAATCTAATGCAGTTTAATTTTTTTTAAAACAGCAAATAATAGCAGATCAAGCTTTTGTAATGGTACATATCCATTTTGCCAAATAGCAAATTTCTGTTTACCATGTGGCAGCAGATAAACATTACACAAACAAGTCTTTCTGACACGTTTATTTGGTAGTTTGAGGGTTGACTAGTGTTCAACAGGAAGCAGATAAAATTTTAAGTAAAAAAAACAAACCGGTTAAGTTGCTTGCTAATGTTAGCTAGGTAGCTTGCTAGTGAGACTGAGTTAAGTAGGTAGCTGAGTGGATGGTTGACGATGCGTCTACTTTTTATTATTCCATCACTGAAGCTTTGTTATGGGAGTCTATTGTTTACTAAGACACATTTTTATCTTGTTTCCACAAGAATGGCCCACCTATAACCACATTAATTAATATATCATTGACACAGCTCTCAGTGATGAGCAGAGGGTGGCATGTGTTGACACTTTTGTAAATGGATGCATATCATGAGTGTAAACAGGAGTATTTAAATACTTATATTTAAAAAAGATAATAATTATAACATTATTACATCATACACTGATCAGCTATAACATTAAAACTGACATGTGAAGTATATAACATTGATTATCTCATTATAGTGGCACCTGTTAAGGGGTGGGATATATTGGGCAGCAAGTGAACAGTCAGTTCTCGAAGTTGATGTAGACGTTGGAAGCAGGAAAAATGCGCAAGCGAAAGGATCTGAGATCTGAGGTTTGACAAGGGCCAAATTGTGATGGCTAGACAACTGGGTCTGCTAGACAACTGGAGCATTTCCAAAACAGCAGGTCTTGTGGGGTGTTTGCACTATGTAGTGGTTAGTGTGGTCCAAGGAAGGACAACCGGTGAATCAGCGACAGGGTCATAGGTGCCTAAGGCTCACTGATGCGCATGGGAAGCGAAGGCTAGCCCGACTGGTCCGATATCACAGAAGAGTTACTGGAGCACAAACTGCTAAAAAAAAAGTTAATGCTGGCTGTGATAGAAAGGTGTCAGAACACACAGTGCATCACATCTTGCTATGTATGGGGCTGTGTAGCTGCAGACCGGTCAGAGTGCACATGCTGATCCCTGTCCACCACCAAAATCTCCTACAATGGGCACGTGAGCATCAGAACTGGACCATGGAGCAATGGAAGAAGATGGCTAGATCACTGCCTTTCAATCTATGTATCTATCTGTCTGTCTGTCTATCTATCAGTCTATCTATCAGTCTATCTATCTATCTATCTATCTATCTATCTATCTATCTATTTAGTCAGCGTTCTGTCTATCTATTTAGCTAGCTGTACATCTCTCTCTTTCTCACTATGTGTCTGTTAAACACCACCGAGTATTTCGAATGTAGAATGTATTCCATTACCTCCTGTACCATTGGCGTGTATGAATTTATATTTCTATTTATTACACAATATGCAGCATGTTTATAATATTTATATGTATATATTAACTGTAACTGCTGTGTTGTATCAAATGTGTTTTATACTGTATTTGGATTTGTTGACTGTATATTACCTATACTTTGAATCAAGTGTTTTTTTACTCCATATATTTTAGCATTTTTTTGGTTAAACAAGAAAATGTCTCATTTTAAATACATTTAAGTAGCTAGATCTAATTGGACTAGGCTGAGACATTGATGTTTAGACACCTAAACACGGTTTTATTTACAGAATTAACTGATTTATCCTCTGAATGCACATACTTTTACTAAAGCGTCATTTAAAGGCCCATTAGGATTGGAGAGCAGCCGCAGTTTCAGGTCTTTTGTGGGGCAGTTCTTTGAATTTTTGTTTTTTAATGGCCATTTTTGTAATGGCCATTGTGCAATAATAATGTTTAAGTAAGAAATGAAACCATTCCTTGGTGTGATGTGGTCTGATGTGAATTGGAAGTTGGAATTGGAAGTTTTATTTATTCCTTATTTATTTCTCTTATACCAGAGAATATGCAAATAATTAATAAGACAATTAATCACAGAATGTCAAATTGTACATTTTATTTGCTTATAGTTCCATTTAATGTTGTGGAAGTCCCTATTATCACTTATGTTAGAGCAGCTATAAACAGTTTTCACCATATATGTCTGTGTGAATGAGGTGTTACTGTCCAATCAGCACATTAATAAAAGTCAACAAAGGAATGGCACATTAATGATGTTTTTTTTTTGTTTTTGTTTTTTTTTTTTTGTCACTTGAGGTTATTTGTTTACAATTGTTATTTAGACCCTGATGAATAAAAACATAGAATTGAAGGAGAGTGTGCTTCTTTTTTCCCTCATGACTGTATCTCATAATAACACATAACATGATATTTGGTTGATGATTTTGTGGTGGTTATGAGTGTATAAATTAGTGAAATAGACATATTATTGCTGAGGTTTGACAAATCTTGTTACAGATTAAGAGTAGACATTTTTATAGATACGGTTTATTCCAAAGTCTGAAAAAATGATTGGCGTGACCAAAGTTGTCTTTTCTACCTGGAATGTCTTGGCTTATTTATTAAAATACACAAGATTTTTATTTCAGAACATAGGACACTAATGATGTGAAACATTTCCCATGAATAAAGGTAATAAATATGACCAATGGTTAAGGAAAGAGTAAAATGGTTAATCACATGGGTTAAATTTATATTTAGGAGGTGGATTAGCCATGCTGTTTTGTGGGAACTAACCAGTCAACTGATGTGTCATGAGTGGTATGCATGTTTGTTTGGTAATGAAGTGAGGCGCTGTGTGTGTGTGTGTGTGTGTGTGTGTGTGTGTGTGTGTGTGTATGTGTGTATGAGACTGGAAAGCCTGCAATCTCTGACTATGGCTCACTGCCCGGGTGTGTTTTAGCGACTCACTGGTCCAGAATAAAGACCCAGAAGAGAGCTAAGCCTGTGTTCTAATCTATTGCTTTGCACATGCGGTCAAAACTCATCATGAAGTCCCAGTGGACATTTTTGCTCCTGCATTCTTGTTTATTGCTGGCCATCGGCTTAGATTTGGAAGTTAAATATCATCCAGAAACCGATGCAGTCAACTACAGGGATCCGTGCAAGGCAGGTAAATAAATCATAAATATTCATATTTACATGCATATGCTTCAAATGGTGTTTCTACTTCACAGTTGAAGTGTTTCTTATGCGAATGCTACTCATTTATATTATTCTGAATTTTTTTTCGGAGTAGGGCTTAGATGCGAATAATTAGGTGGCTGAAATAAAACAACAACAACAACTTTTTTTCCATTACATTAATTAAACAGATGCCACAATGGATGAACAAACACTCCATTCCAATGTTTGAGCTTCATATATAATAGCCTGTTTTTGTCTCCCAACTTGTTATCTTCAGAAACAGTAACAGCCGTTAATATTTTTGTTTATTCATGGCCATTGATTCAGATTTGTTGGCAGAAGAAAATCCTAAAACCTATCCAGTTATAAAATCATTGGAAAAATCTTTATTCCAAACTGAAGTGTTTGGGGGGAAAAAATCAACACTTGATGTGGCCTTTCTAAATGTTCTTAACAGAAGGGACTGACTAATGAACACTTGACTCCTGAAATTCTTGTGCTGGTTTTACTCTGAAAGGGACAATGAGAGAGAGAGAGAGAGAGAGAGAGAGAGAGAGAGAGAGAGAGAAAAGGAAGAAAGACAGAATAATTGAGGGGAAGAAGGAGGGATGAAAGGCAGACTTCTCTGTAAGAGGACGTCCCTATAATAGGAGAACTTAATTTTAATTTAATCTGCCAAATGCAAACTTGATTATATTTCTCCACAGAATATAATCCATATAATCCATGCCAGAGTGGTGAGATACGGTCAGTTGCACAGCACACAGGGCAGATTTATTAACAAATAAAGTCCAAGTCCAAATGTGGCCCACCAACAGATGTTAATTGGCCTGTGGCTTCTTTTTTTTTTTTTTTAGAATATTTGACAGGTGACTCGCCAGCCAACACGCTGCAGTACTTCCTTTTACCTGACGGTGGCAGCAGACTATATTAAAAATCAGTTAGCTAAATTCTAGGAGCCTTTTCTTCTCTGACTACACCTACAAATGAATTTACTGAATGATATTTAGTCCTGACCACAGACAAAACTGTTAACAGTGAGACGAGGAGATTTCAAAACATTTACATTACATTTACAGCATTTGGCAGACGCCCTTATCGAGAGCGACTTACATTTATCTCATTTATTCAACTGAGGGTTAAGGGCCTTGCCCAAGGGCCCAACAGTGGTAGCTTGGCAGTGCTGGGGCTTGAACGTCTGACCTTCTGATCAGTAACCCTTTAACTACTGAGCCACCACTGCCCAAAAGAGCTGAAAACAAGAATACTTTTTTCATCGAGAGCCACAGCCTACGCATATGCCTTGTATATCAAGCGACTGTTGCAGTAATTAAGGAGATTAATATCATGAGACAATATGAAACAAATCATGGGCAAAAAGAAAGGCAAAGAATATTGAGAGGATGAGAGCGCAGAGAAACGTTTTATCAATCTTTTTACCAAGCAAGGAAAAGCTTTCATGAATTCTTGAAAGAGCCATCAACTAAACTGGATTTGCAACCAAACATTAAACATGACAATTTGATTTATGATTATGTTAGTTTGTCCATTAGGTCCCAAATTATAAATGCAGTAATTTCTACACAGTTCAACTCTTGTATAGTGTCATAGACATACAGTATTTATGGACCCGACTGTGTACGCGTCAGTTTTCATGTTGTAAATATCTAGCATTATGCATCATTTATACATAATATTTTGTTGACCGACCCTCTGGTACTGTAGATACTCCTGGAGAAGCAATGTTAATGTTAATGTTAATGTCATTCAGGCTGACTAGTAATCTGGCTGAGATTAGCCATGTGTAGGTGCAGTAAAACATAGAAGCTTCAATTTTACACTTCATTTTGACCACGTCTCAAAATGTCTCAAAAAATGTTCTGTTCAGCACAAATAAGGGACATAATCATGTCCATTAAAGTTAATCTTCAGGGAATGTGTACGGTGTTTAGACACACTACATAGTGTCCATTATTACTAACAAGCCATGTTGTCAGATTGCATGATATAATATCTGATATATTTGGCCTTGGGCTAGAAAGATAATGACATTTTGTACAACATCAACGTTGCACCACAGCCTTCAACCCTCAACTTTCTAAATGGTGAATACCAACAGAGTGAGCTGTTCATATGAAATCTTCAAGGCGAACACATCGCTTCATTCAGTACGTATAAATGGACAACAATAATCCAATATTAACCCGATTAAACAATACTCTGATTAAGAAACTAGCATGTAAACAGCGATTATTGATGACCTTAATCCGACTAAAGTCATACTCGAAGTAAACACAAATCGAATTAAGACTTGGAGTATTCCTGTTTTAGTCGCATTATCGACGTGAGTTATAGACATGTACACACCTTAATCACAATATTGTCTTATTCAGAAAAAGGTCAATAATTAGATTATTGCTGTCCATGTAAATATATTAACTGTTTCCATAGCAACACCTCGCAATGTTACCAATATACTATATGTCTTTATTGTTATATCTATTCATGCTGAAGTGCTGCGCCAACTAGAAAATAGAAGTTCTTATGGTACAAAACGTAACGAAACTATTAGCAAGTCTTCTTTTTGTTTCCCAAATGTACAGCCAATTGTAGCTCTTGTACAAGAAAAAAAAAACTCTCATGGTGCTGAAAAATTCATCTCAGTCTTGCTGCCAAAACACTGACCATCGTCGCCTGGTTGAAAGAAAACAGTTTCTGAACGACTGTTTCTAATTTATTGTCATTGCACAAGTACAACAAAACTTGGTTTGCAACTTCCTTACTAGAAGCAGCAATAAAACCAGTACAGTACAGGAATGTAGATAAGGAGTGTTGATATTATGTTATTGTGTTATGTAGATATTATGTTATTCATTAATAACATAATGTGGATAAATGTCTTTTTTCCCCTGAGAACATACATTTATCCACATTGTGTAATTTATGAAGACTCCGTATCTACATTCCCGCATGTAGTAGAATGTTTCAGAAAATAAAACAACAGTACAGCAGTTAGGAAATCTCAAACATTATTGACTGAGTAATAAGGAAGCTGGAAAATAACTTACCAGTTGTTACTCAGATGAGGATGGGTTCCCTTCTGAGTCTGGTTCCTCTCAAGGTTTCTTCCTCTTAACATCTTAGGGAGTTTTTCCTCACCACCGTCACCACCGGCTCACACAATAGGGATAAATTCACACATTTAAAATCTGTATCCTGTGTTTATATGTTTCTGTAAAGCTGCTTTGAGACAATGTCCATTGTAAAAAGCGCTATGCAAATAAAATTTTATTAAATTGAGTTGAATTGACGTAGACGGTCTACCAGTTTGACCAGTTCGGGCTGTGTTTTGGCAGCTGTTATCCATTCAGACCAAGCTGGATTTGTCAGCAGGTCATGCTGAAAAACGTACCCGTGATTTAAGTAGCTGTGTTAGTATAGTTCATATCGGACATTTTAAACCGCTGCATGCAACAATGCCATAGTTATTCACTTATTCATTTCATTCCTCATGGGCATGTTTGTGTTTGTGTTGTTTCCCAGCTGATTCACTTACTTCACCAGAGTTTAAACATACAGAAGCGCAGTACATGTTTCATTGCCTCGGAGCTGAAGGATTTGAATATAGCTGGGGAAAAAAATTTAATCTCTTAAAACATCTAGAGATTTGAAAGTGTGCAGCCCTCCTGCTTTACTCTCACAGTTAGAGTAGAACATGTGCTGGGTTGTCTAAATCCCTTAGCAGCAGGATTTCAAATTTCAGTGCTTTAATTAAACACAGGAATATAAGACCATCTGAATTATACCGAACATCTGTATAAACTGCTTT
>JANDJT010000060.1:5763804-5784652 GCA_024331685.1 Stegophilus panzeri
GACTCTGTGGGACCGAAATAGGTCATTTTGGTTTTAAAAGCATGTAAATAAAAGGCTTTTGAAATTCAAATTCTCTCACACACACACACACTGTCTCTCTCTCTCTCTCTCTCTCACACACACACACACACACACTCTCTCTCTCTCTCTCTCTCTCTCTCTCTCTCTCTCACACACACACACACTGTCTCTCTCTCTCTCTCTCTCTCTCTCTCACACACACACACACACACACACTGTCTCTCGCTCTCTTTCTCTCTCTCTCTCACACACACACACACACTGTCTCTCTCTCTCTCTCACACACACACACACTGTCTGTCTGTCTCTCTCTCTCTCTCTCACACACACACACACTGTCTCTCTCTCTCTCTCTCTCTCTCTCTCTCTCTCACACACACACACACACATACACACACACAGTAAAGTACCTTCTGCCTTCACATCTTGGATTAAGTCTTCTGCGATTTTGCCTGTATAAAATACGTCGGGCCCCTTTTCCGCAATCATTTCCAGAGTCTCAGCAAGTTTTGGGTACCGTAGTGTATCGCCTGGACCGATCACGGTTTTATCATCGCGGCAAAATGCTTGACTACAAAAACAACACACGAACAAAAACCACACAACTGTTCACTACAGGTCAGCCGTCTGATTAAATGCTAGGTATATGTGTATGTGTTGTATGTGTATGTGTAACATGTATGTGTTATCCAGTACCAGGCTGACGTGGTTTTCTAAAATGTGTCAGACAGATGGATGGATGTCATTCACAATAAAGTTGCTTTATTCAGGAATTTCCATTTAACATGATCAAAAGCCATAATTCTTCAGCAGACATACAGAGTTCAACAAATCAGACCAGACACAGAGGTATAAGAAACCAGGGCAACTCAGAAAACTAGAAGGGAAGTAGAAGAAGGTAGGTGGTTCGGTGGACATGGAAATAAGGAAATAAGGGTAATGATGGAACTAAGACAAGCAGAAAAGTGGAGCAACAAGTAGAATTAGATGAAACAGGAGAAAAACTAGAAGAACTGGAAACAATACAGAGTACTCTGTGTGTGTGTGTGTGTGTATATATTTATGATCTGATCAACAAAGCCTGAATCCATCAGATGCCTGAAACCACATGTGTGTATTGTGTCTGTATTTATTAATATATCTGAATGTGTGTGTGTGTGTGTGTGTGTATGTGTGTAAGTACCACAATGACGTGCTCTGCACCAGTTTAGTGATGTTTGGGTGTTTGAGAAGATTGCCGAGGTACTCGGGAACAGGAAAGCCTTCTCTGGCCAGTTTAATGCTGGGCTGGAACAGTCGAGCCCAAGGCAGTTTACCAAACCTGGAGTGAGCATATTGATAACCACGCAGCTCACCTGGAACACCAATCCACTGTGCACCTACACACACACACACACACACACACACACCATTAGATATTAATATAGGTCCAGTAGAGTGTTCTGATTAGCTGAAATGAGAGAGGATCTAATCCAGGCATTGCATTACTCGCTAATCATTTATGCATTTAGAATAGAATAGAATAAAAATACATCCAAAATTAATAAGCAAAAAGTGTTCCTTGTATGGTTCTGTGGGTTTGGCCTGGAATATGTTATGTCACAATCAGATCTTGTGTGTTTGGTTTAGATTTAGGCTTTCAGTGGCTGTATGGGATTGAATTAAACACAATGCCTTATGGGTATCAGGTATCCATGTGAAAATACAAGTACAAGTACAAGTGCAGTGTTCTGGTCAATCAGCCCAGGAGATCTATTTTCATTTTAGAGCAAGACCGTAATACTAATACACTCACCAAACTTTTTATCAGGAACACATGTACAACTGCACATTTATGCAAGTATCTAATCAGCCAATCAGGTGACAGCAGCGCAGTGCAAAACAAATCATGCAGATACAGGTCAAGAGCTTCAGGTAATGTTCACATTAACATCAGAATGAAGAAAAAGTGTGATTTCTGTGACTTTAACTGTGGCATGGATGTTGGTACCAGATGGGCTGGTTTGAGGATTTAAAAAACGGCTGATCTCACAATGTTTAATATAACTGACAATTATTTTTTTTTTAATATAAAGTTGTTATACTCTACTACTTTGTCTCATTTACAACATAACAATCTTGTAGCCAGTTTAAAATAACATGCCATCTGTATCGTACTAGTACAGCACACTGTCAACAATACAACTGTTTTTAATTGAAATTCAATAATCAGATATCATTACCATCACTTACACTCACTGTCCACTTTAATAGGAACACATATACACTTGCTCATTTATGCAGTTATCCAATCAGCCAATCATATGGCAGCAGCACAATGCATAAAATCATGCAGATACAGATCAAGAGTTTTAGTTAATGTTCACATCAATCATCAGAATGGGGTTGTGATCTACTGTATATGACTTTAACTGTGACATGGTTCTTGGTGCCAGATGGGCTGGTTTGAGTATTTAAGAAACTGCTGATCTCCTGGGATTTTCACACACAACAGTCTCTAGAGTTTGTGCTGCTGCCACATGAATGGCTGATTGGAAAACTGTATAAATGAGCAGGTGTACAGTGGATGGTGAGTGTATATTACCTGTATATGGTCACACATCTAAGTAAAATGATAAGATTAGTAAATGAATGCAGATTGACCTACCAAGTTGACCTAATGTTATGGAAGTGGGACATTTGTCCAGCAGGTTTGGTGGGAAGTTTTTAGGGACCGTTTCTCTTGAGTTGATCACGCTCACATCACCTAGAAAATAAATAAATTTACATTATTATTATTATTATTGTTGTTATTATTATTATGCTCAAATGCCCTACAGTACTTCTCTGGCATATTAATTCCCCTCCAAAAGTATTGGAATGGTAAAGCAGATTGTTTTGTTTTTGCTATACAGTGAAGACAGTTGGGTTTGAAATCAAAATATGAATATGAGACGACAGATCAGAAACTCAGCTTCCATTTCCTGGTATTTACATCTAGATGTGTTAAACAACTTTTTTGAGGTGAGTAAAAGTATAGTAACAATACTGTAACAATTAATTTCTTCATACAGGAAGCGTATTGAAGCTGTCATTACAAACAAAGGCTTCTCCACTAAGTATTAAATACATTTCAGTTAGCGTGTGCAATAGTTCTTCCTGTGTTATTCCTCTTTATTACACATAACTTCATTTATGGACTTTAATGTTGTGAATTCTTTATATTTCCAGATTTCTTGAGTTAATACTGATGTCTGGTGAAAATTTCATGTGAATGGCCTCATTGGAAATATATTTACTGAAAAAAATGTTGACGCTAATACTTATTTCCCCCCTGCTTTATATATGTATATATGTTGTTCATACTAGCTCATCAGTATGTTGTAACACTCAAGTTGTCATATCTGGTTTCAGCTGGTTTTGGGCCAAGACAAATATTTTTACAAAGCTGCAAAATAACAGCTGCCAAAATTTTTCAACTTTTCAGAAGTTGGGCCATAAATAATAGTTCCTGTACTAGGTCAGTGACACAGGAAACACTGGTGTCAGTTGAGTGAAACTTAGTTGTTTCCCCTCCACTTTCCCTTGCTTGAGTCCTTTTGTCCAACTCTGAGCAGTTAGCTGAGAGAATGAGGCATTTATCTTTAACGAGACTTAAAGCGCACACCTTTGGCTCTGATTAGGATACAAACCCAGTAGGTGAAGTGAATGCGGTTGCACTGAAAACAGTAATTAAACATACCGTCTTTGTTCATGATGGTGAAGATGGCGCCTCCTCCAATTCCCATGCTCTGAGGATTAATTAGTGATGTACATAGCAGCGCAGAAATAGCAGCGTCTACAGCCGAGCCGCCTTCTAACAGAATATCCCTTAAAAATGACAAGCTTTATTAGAACAATTATTCAGTGTAGTCCTGAAGTGTTCATCACAGTATCTGTTAACAACTTCTCATACTGAAAGAGGGCAACATTAATGGCATAAAACATTGAGCTTCAATTATTGGGTTAGGATATTCAGAGTTAGAATATTATTTTATATCAGTTCCAATGTGGTTTAGGCATGGTAATGGGAAACACATGGTACTGCTACCATTTAAGTGCTTAAATTTGGGCAAAAATGTTGCTAAGCAACTGGGAAATATGGACTCAAACGTAAGCTAGCTAATGGCTGAAGCTAATAGTTTAGTTAGCTAGCAGATCATCATGGATTCTTTTATATGAACAAAGTAAAGGTACAGTTTCAGTAAAAATGAGATCAAACAGTCAGGAATATCAACATTTCCCTCAAATGTGTTAATAACTTGCTAAGAAAACACCCAGAACACTGATCCGAACATTCCAGATTGTGACCATGAAAAGAGTCGACCATTCTTCTTGTAAACATCTATTTGAATAGATAGTAGATCGGTAGATATTAAAGATATTTTCTATTTCTGCTCACCTATTACACCTTATCTCCCACAGAGATTAGCTTGAGAAAAATACTTGAGTATCCCTTAAATGTATTGAAGCAGCTAACAAGGAAAACACGCTACACTGCCAAAAGAAACAGCCTCAAAGCCATCGTTATAGGCTACACATTTTTCTACATACAAACCAACTATATGAAAACAGCTTAACATGGCTTAACATGCTGAAACAGCAAACTCAGGACACCAAGATTCTCTTAGACTTTATTTATCAAACATAATCTGCTATGAATAATTGCTGTTCCTGGGTGGTTCTTTAGGTACATTAAACAACAGTAATCTTTTTTCTAAAGAAATTGCTTGAGTCTCATAGCTATTCCCTATGTCCAAGAATCTTCTCCACCCACCAAAACGCTGGTACACTCGAACTACATGTTCAGACAATATAACCCCCCACCCCTCCAACCCCCAAACAGCCATCATATTTTAGACAGAGTAGCTCGATAGAATGAAATTCACACACTCGACCTAAAACTCAAGAAGACAGACATAACATTGAGGAACATGCACGCCAATACTTTGGGGAAAGGAAACACATTTAATAACACAAGAACAATATGTCAAGTCTCAGCAGTCATCTGATAGTTAAGAGACAAAAGGTCACTCTTTGAATGAAAAACAGTACAGAGGAAAAACAGTTTTAGACAGGAGCAAAGGTGGTACCTCTGTGAAACTGGAACATACCATTGATGAATAATAGTTTCTAGCTAAAGAGTGGATGGTACTTTATCAATATATAGCTGAAACTAGCAATTTCTGAACATTCCAATCATTCATTAGTAATGCCATGCATGAGGTAGGAATACATCACAGATGGGACGCCAATCCATGACAGTGCACGCAATCTCAATTCAAAGGCAATTTAGCATAGCCAATCAACCTACCAGCATGTTTTTGGGTTATGGGAGGAAAGCAGCAAGGACAATGGGAGAAATTGTGAAACTCCATACAGACAGTAACCTGAGCTCAAGACCAAGCAGTGACGCTGGAGCTGAGAGACAATAATGTTACCTGCTACACTACCATGCTGCTCCATTAGTAAATAAAACATTTCTACAAAATGTTTCAATACAGATGGGGGATCTGACAGTATCTATCTACAGTATCGCAGTATCTACAGTGTTGTCACATGAAAAGATATAATCAAATATTTACAAAAATGTGAGGGGTGTACTCACTTTTGTGAGATACTGTATGTCAGGATAAACACATTCCTAAACACAATGACATACACAGCAAAAAAAAAGAAAAGAAAAAGAAATGTCCTCTCACATTCAACTGCTTTTATTTCCAGCAAATTTCTTAACATGTGTAAATATTTGTATTAACATAAAAAGATTCAACAACTGAGACATGAACTGAACAAGTTTCACAGACATTTGACAAACAGAAATGGAATAATGAATCCCTGAACAAAGAGGGGGTCAATATTAAAAGTTACAGTCAGTAGGTGGTGTGGCTGCTGTAAGTACTACAGTGCATCTCATCCTCACGGACTACACCAGATTTGTCAGTTCTTGCTGTGAGATGTTACTCCACTCTTCCACCAGGGCATTTGCAAGTTCTCGATCACGTCTGGGGGGACGACACACGGTTACATGTAATTTTCCACTGCAAGGATGATCAGCTGTCCTTCCTGTCTCCCTGTAGCACTGTCTTAGGCGTTTTACATTACAGACATTGCAGTTTAATGCTCTGGCCACATCTGCAGTCCTCATGCCTCCCTGCAGCAAGTCTATGTCATGTTAATGCAGGTGAGCAGGAACCCTAGGCATCGTTCTTCTGGTGTTTTTCAGAGTCAGTAGAAAGGTCTCTTTAGTGTCCTAAGTTATTGTAACTGTGACCATAATTGCCTACTGCCTGTAAACTGTTCGTTTCTTAAGGACTGTTCCACAGGTGCATGTGCAACAATTGTTTATGCTTCATTGAACAAGCATGAAAAACATTGTTTAAACCATTTCCAATAAAGACCTGTAAAGCTTATTTGGATTTTACAAAATGATCTTTAAAATACAGTCTCCTGAAAAAGGGACGTTTCTTTTTTTGCTGAGTTTATATGATATACCATCGATCATACGGTTAAAATATCTCATCTTCACACCTTATAACATATAAACATCTAAAGTGATGATTCACACACTGATTTTAAGCAAACTCTTGAATGTGTTGTAGAACCATAAAGAATCGCATATGCTGAGTGGAAAAACATCTTCTCAGATGATTTACATGACTTACAAGGAAACACAAGAGGCCTAATGTGTGTGTGTGTTGGGAGGATAGGGACACAAGGGAAATAGGACACAGAAACAAGCCTCAGAAACACAAGTTGAAAAGTAAGATGTATCCCAGGGACATCAGAAACAAAGGACACAAAGGAAGTGAATGAGGAAAAAACATAGCGGTCAATGACTGTGTGGTGTGAAAACTTTTGTTTCATTAGAAATGCAATAAAGTTCTATCTAACAGCTACTACACAGAATTTATAGCTAACTAGATAGCATTATTGTGTAAAAGTGGAATGGGCCATAGGATTGAAAAAAAAAAATACAACAATCTCGTTAGGTATAGAACAAGTTGCTATATAATTAGCTTCTGCTCAGCTAACTAACTGTAGATAGCATTACTGTGTAGGAATGGAATAACCCATAAGATGGTGAAAAGCCTTGCAATTTAGATAGCTATCTATCAAAATTGCTACATAATTAGCTTCTGATCAACTAGCTAACTAGATAGCAATGGATCTGTATTTGGGATCAGTTTGTGACAAACCTTTATTTTTGCATTGATTATCTTGTGTGTGCTTCTATCTTATCTGAACTCATCTTCTGTTATTACACAGTCATGTTGGAAGAATGACAAGTATGGTCCTTCAAGTCCTTCATAAATAAATGTCCTTCCTAAATGTAAACCCAACCTCATAAGGCTAAAGTAAAGATATCAACTATTCTGCTTTGAACCAGTTTTGCTTTTCATCATCCTGGTCATCCGCTTGCTCATGTGTAATAAACAAATGATCATTTTATGAATATTCTTAATGGTATTATAGGATGTACCAATCATTTAAATGAATAATATATGTTAATGTAGATTAACAAATGATTTTGCTCTGTTTAGTTCTACATAACAACATCACAATTACAAACACAAAGGAACTACTCTCTCTTCCACTCTACTGCTCTGCATCTCGCAGATGGTACCTGTGAGCTTCTCTTTTGTCTTGAAATAAAATCTGGCTTGTGATTAGATTTGAAATCCCCCTATGCCTAATTTCTGATAACAGATAGCAATAGTGGGTAAGAATGGAATGGCCCGGGGTGCGGCTTAGGTCAAATTTCATCCCTTCTATTCACTTCCTTGGCTCGACAATGCAATTGACATAAAAGACTATGGATGACATAGCTAAGCAAGTCTTCAAGAGCTACCTAACGTTAACATTACCAGGTATCAACCTGACTACATGTAGCTAGCCAGATTTGCTAAAAGTCAACTTAAGGCTAGGCAATATATTACAGTGACCAAGTTTGCCAAAGTTTTGGCAAAATCAAGATGTAGATAGCAATAGTAGACAGGAACTAAATAGCCTCTACGATGGCAGTGGACATTGAAAGGCAGGTCAAGCAAATGTGTGTGTTATTGGAGCACAGCCTGAGGCTATATATGGAATGAATGTTTCATCCATAGAAAAAAGGTTAATGATTAAGTGGTTAAAATTACACACACACACACACACACACACCTGCATTACAAGACAATTCCAGGTGTACTGTTACATTTTATACCAGAGGGGTCATTTACAAACACACACACACACACACACACACACACACACACACACACACACATGCACGCATGTATTCACAGCCCACATGATAAAGTAATCCTCCTTATTTTGTTTCCTTTTCTCTCTCTGTAGTACATGCCCAGACAAAAGCCCAGTCGTACAGTCCGGAAAATTCGTTTAAACATCAATTTAAAAATCTGCTTAATACTATGCTCTACATTTCTTTATTCAGGACAGAAAAAATGACTAATAGGAATGTTTTCTGAATAAGTGTGATATTCCTGCCTTCAGGTTCTGCATGAAGAAACATGACCTTAGAACATACTGTATGGCTGCTGTCCAGTGATTTATACCCGATGCTGGCCATGACAGATAAAAAAAAAGCAAGTAGAAACATATACTGAAACATATAAGCATGACGACTATGTTCAGACACATTTACTCCCTGAAGTGAAAGATTGGGAAGATATGAGGTCTAGAATGCATTTATCACTAAATGAAGTACACTCATCCTACAGCTGGTATTAAAAACTACAAAACTGAAAATAAAACAATTTATTTTGAAATACTATGGCAAATGAGGAATCGATAGATTTTCCAAAAGCAACCGAATGTGTGGTGGAGAAAAAAGTACAACAGATAACTTCAGTCAGTCCCAAATGCTCTTGAATGCTGTTGTCGATCAATATTTCCGAAGGGAATTATAATTCTGTTCACCTGTCCTGGACAAAACACACGAGGAGCTCCCCTGTATAAACAGAGACTTTCCCACTGGAGACTTCAACAGAGTCTAGAGGGTTTGACAAAATCGCCCTTCCTAGAGGCGTGGATGAATCAGTCACCTCTGAAAACTTTTTCAGTTTGTCCTCATGAGAAAATGGAGTACATAACTGTGGTTCTATTGAAACTAGATTACCACAAGTGTTCCCTATCATTTGGAACAAGTGCCAATCCTGTTGGAACTTGAGAAATTCCAGGAAAAAGTTGGCTGCATGACGATGATATGTGTACCGGAGGTTATCCAGTGTTCATAAAACCATGCCAAGAACCCATAAATATGTCTAGCATAGCGGTCGTGGAAAGACATTGCAGTTTGTGTGCACTCTGGTTAACTAAAACAGATTAAAAGGAGCTTTACTGTCCTCTCATTTAACTGCCTACTATCCCGTGGCGGTGAGTAGCTTATTAACCATATAGGGTCATGAGTTTTGCCAGTAGGATTAGATAAACTGTTAAATTTTCCTTTGATAACGTAATCAGATTTGATTATACTAGCACAAAAAGTATTTGTGCTTGTTTGTTTACAGTATCAAATGTAGACAATGATTATCTCATTGGTAGTGCAGTCTATCTCCATTAAAAATACTTCCTATTACCACAAACAAACTACTGCAATACAAGCAGTGTAAATTATTATTTAAAAAAAAAAAATCTATTTACAGTTATATACAAACATTTGGGCACCCCTGGCCCAATCACATATTTTATTGATTTTTGCAATGAGAAGAACGCAATCACTGCAGCTAAACATAAAATAAATACAACAGTTAAAAAAGTTCTGCAAATGTTAACGCACAGTTAATTTTATTTCATTTAATTAGCTCGTTAAGCATTCATTGACTCATTAGGACTTGTCAGTTAGGTAAAGAATTAAAAACATTAAGAAAAACAATTGCAGAGTGTAATCAATCCTCTGACTCTTCAAACCTTGCGCTAACACTCAACAACCATGGGCTCCTCTCAGCAGCTAATGATTGACTGAGGATCTGAAAATGAATACTCATTGATGCCTACAAAGCAGAGGAAGGCTATGATGTCAAAGCTCTTTCCCTTGTCCAAAATATCATTAAGAAATGACAGTTAAGGGGAACTGTGGAAGTCAAGGTAAGATCTGAAAGACCAAGATAGAACTCAACTCTCAGATAGAACTGGCCATATGCTGGGCAGAAAGGCAAAACACTCACATTAAAGCCACTTTTCCACTGCGCAGTACGGTTTGATTCGACTCAGCTCAGCTCGCTTTACTTTTCTGTGCTTGCTTTACCACTGCAATTTAGTGCCACCTCCACGTAGGTGCCATCTTCCACTCGCTTTCACGCAGGAATAATGTTGTATTATCGAAGACTTGTACGAATACATGGTCAGGCCGTATTCCAAATGCCTTTCCTGTTCACTGAACATGTACCCTATTAAGGTTGTAAAATATCGCCGTTTTACGAACCTACGTAGTGCTCAATATGACTAAGTTAGATTCAGCTGCGACAGGAGTGACTTCGATAAACACCTGGTTGGAAATCGGTAACAAGCGAGATATAAAAATCTAAGACATTAACCTTTGTTGTAATTTTATCTGTAATAAGATAAATGATGCATAATTTTCAATTAACAGAACATTACCATACACAAAGTATTTATTAAATGACACACATTTATTCAGGTAAAATACAGACATAAAATAAGGAACATTCCCTACTCCCTCAGTGCGTGGCTCACATTTAGTATTGGCTTGGCTCACTTGGAACCTAGGTGGTACTAAAAATAATACCAGGTACTATCCACAGTGGAAAGCCCCCAAAAAGCGATCAGAGCAGAGTCGAGTCAAACCATACCATGCAATGGAAAAGTGCCATAGGATGCATGATCTGCATAGAAGAGTCATCCGATGGAAACCTTCCCTGTGACCTCATCACAAAGGTGAAAGTGTGTGCAAAACAACATGTAGATAAGCCAGAAAAAAAGGAGCAGCAATAATAATACACATAAGGTGATCTATTGTGTCTGGGGTTGTATGGCAGCCAGTAACACAGGAAACATTTCACAGGTAGTTGGAAGAATGGATTCCGGTATATTTCAGCAATTCTTGAAACAAATGTGACACATTCAGTCAAGATACTGTAAATGAAAAGAGACCATGAACTACAGGAAATGCGAACTGAAGCTTGTGGAATGGCCCTCCCATCCCCCTGACTTATATATCATTTAGAAAATGTAGGTAGAGCTTAAACATGCTGTGCATAAAAGACCGCCTAATAATATTTCACAACTAGAAGCATTCTGCAAGGAAAATTCTTCAAACAAGGATAGATAGACACTTACATGGCTACAGAAAGTGTTTGCATATTGGGAAATCTGTCAGAGGTGGTGTTTATAAATACTGGTGGGTGTCCACACTTTTGCACATGCCACAATTGCTATTTTGTATTTTTCTAATTTTGTTAATTAATCAAATATGAAGTAACTGTACATTAAGTAATTGTGCATATTTGCAGATTTTTAATAGTTTGTTGCATAGATTGTGTTTTTTCACCTCAAAAATGAACCAAATATGCAATTTGAAAATCTGATGATGTTTTAGGTCATATTTTTGCAGAAATATAGAAAATTATAGAAAAGGGTTCAAAAGCTTTCAAGCACCACTGTAGGTGACAGGTGATGTTCCATACGCTTCCCATCCTGAGTGTGTGTGTGTGTGTGTGTTCACTATAAAAGGTGATAACAGCTCTCAAGAGAAACTTGGACCAAAGATAAAGGAAACACGATGTTTTCCAATTCACACCTCGTTCAGGAAATGAAACTTAAAAACCATTGAAAGATGATAAAGCATGTGACCACTGTTAGTGGAATTTTGTACTGTACAGTGCGCTTATTGTTCCTTTGCAATCTGGAATGACACCCAGGGAGTTTTAACTTCTCTGTGGAGAAAGCATGGCCGAGGGTTTGGATTTCCCATGAGCCGAGTGTGTGATCATGAGCAACTAACCCCAGTAAAGCCAAAACAGCTTTGGGCATGTCTTTCTCATTCCTATAAGTGTATAACTTTCTGACCCAAATAATGAAATGTACACAATGTCTTCCTTACCCCAAGCATAGTCAATCAACCAAAACATGTTTGGTGTCATGTTTTAGTGTTTTTTATTTTTGTATTGGAGCCACAAATCTAATACTTACAAAAAAAAAATGGATGTATTTTGGATGGATGGAGTCACACTGTCTAAGATGGACTTAGTGGAGACGCATACTATAAGACAAAATGCTAACTGGGTGAGTATAAAAGGCAAAACAACAGGGGAAGGATGGGGAAAAATGCAGGCAAATGATATACATGGAGAAACCAAAGGAGCAGAAACATGATGAAAGCAGAACATGACTGCGCCAAGTCCCACCTCCATTCAGAAACATCCAGTTCAACAATAAAATTGTAACGAAGGGTTATGGCACTTGAGAATTGATGCTGTGGTGAAGGATGCTTTGACAGCCCTAATCACCTTGTTAGCTTTGTCATGCCATTGTACACCAATCAGCCACAACATTAACACCAATGACCAGTGAAGTGAGTAACATTGATTATCTCATTACAATGCCACCTGTCAAGGAGTGGAATATATTTGGCAGCAAGTGAACAGTCAGTTCTCGAAGTTGATGTGTTGGAAGCAGGAAAAATTGGAAGGGCCAAATTGTGATGGCTAGACAAGTGGGTCAGAGCATCTCCAAAATGGCAGGGCAGTAGTTAGTACCTACCAAAAGTGGTCCAAGGAAGGACAACCAGAGAACCAGCAACACGCTCCTGGACACCCAAGGCTCACTGATGCACGTGGGGAGTGAAGGCTAGCCTGTCTTGTCCAATCCAACAGAAGAGCTACTGTAGCACAAATTGCTGAAAAGGTTCATGCTTGCTATGATGTTCTGAAAGGTGTCAGAACACATAGTGCATTGCAGCTTGCTGCATATGGGGCTGCGTAGCCACAGACCGGTCAGAGTGTCCATGCTGATCACTGAAAGTGCCTACAATGGGCATGTGAGCATCAGAACTGGACCTTGGAGCAATGGAAGAAAGTGGTCTGGTCTGATGAGTCATGTTTTCTTTTACATCATGTGGACAGTCGGGTGCGTGTGCACCTTACCTGCTGAAGAGATGACACCAGGATGCATTATGGGAAGTGGGCAATGTGCGGAGGCACACTAGTGGAGGAAGAGTGATGCTCTGGGCGATGTTCTGCTGGGAAACTTGGGTCCTGGTATTCATGTGGATGTTACTCTGAAACGTACCACCTACATAAACATTGTTGCAGACCAAGTACACCCCTTCATGGCAATGGTATTGGCCTCTTTCAGCTGGATAACACGCCCTGACACATTGCAATGGTTTGCAATGGTCAGGAATGGTTTGAGGAACATGACAAAGAATTCAAAGTGTTGACTTGGCCTCCAAATTCTCCAGATCTCAATCCGATCCGAGCATCTGTGGGATGTTTGGGACAAACTAATCCGGTCCATGGAGGCCCCACATCTCAACTTACAGGACTTGAAGGATCTGCTGCTAACATCTTGGTGCCAGATAACACAGCGAGTCCATGCCTCGACAGGTCAGAGCTGTTTTTGCAGCACAAGGGGGACCTACACAATATTAGGCAGGTGGTTTTAATGTTATTGCTGACTGGTGTAAGTGACACTCTAAGTCACTTGAGAAGGGCAGTTAGGGTGCTGCTGAACTGCTAAAGTCTCTAATAAAACACCTGCAAAAGTTAGGAACAGCCCTGAAAGCATTGTCCTTGACATTACTGGAATTTATTCTAACCCTGCCACCACCAAATTGTCCATGATGATGTAATCAAAGTAAGTAATACTTATTTTTCAGCAAAGCAGCTGTGGATGAGTTGTGTCTGCAGCGCTGTTCAGACATGTTGAATGTGTTCAGGGAGGACAAGTAGAATAAAGTGTCATCAATATTGGCACCTACATAACTATATAAGGTAAAGGACAAGACAAAATGATGTACATCACTGGCTGAAGTTTTGCCAGGTGTTTCCAGACAAAAGAAATTAATGGGCCCTGGTAATCAGCTTATCTTACTGAGTCATACAATGTGAGTAACCATGAAGTCTGTGTGAAAGTCTGAACACAAGTCTGAACAACTCGACACCAAAGCCATTTCAGACATGAAGCATGTCATGGCTGATTGAGACTACTGTATGTTTGGGAAAGGGGGGCCATTCGAGAACAGTTTACATTAAGAACACAGACTCTTCCCTTTTTATTTGTAGTTGTGCTTGAGTGAGTCTAATCTCTTAAGCAGAATTATTCATGGATTAACACTTTATTAGTCCTATCCACTTTCCCTTACACCTTGTGGTGTGCCCTGCTTTTTAGGAGCCAAACAATTATGCCATCAGCTAACACAACATTATATATCAAATATCGTAACCAACCATAGAGAATGTTATGAGCTTTACTTCAGCTTTTAGAATACACTTTGTTTTTGTTTGTTTTTGTTCATTGTAAATATGTAGCTACATAGAAGAAGGCTTGTTAGCATTAGTATAGGCAGTGTAGCTTTTAATTAGTCCACTGCAGTTGCCAGTAAAGTGTATATTTCCATTGATTCATTGGCATATCTCCTTTACTTCCAAAACAAAAAATCCCATCCAATGCTGGCCAGGTATCTTTAAAATCCAGTGATAATATAACAGGTCCCTCAGCTCCAGACTAGCAGTTGTTTAGTGTTGGAAATGATTTTGCAGCTCTTTTGCAGTGAAAAACACTGTGATTTGGGTAGGAAGCTAGTAAAGCAGCTGGTCTTTTCACATCTAGCTCTCTCCCACTGAGTGTGTATGTTTGACTATCTAGGCGTGTTCTCTATTGTTACGCTGTTACCCTCAAGCTGCTCACTGACCTCATGATGTTGTTGAGATTGTGCACTTGTAATTGTGTGTATTGAGAGTGAATGATTTGTAATGAATGTGTGTCAAACGCCTGTGTACTTGCATATAATGGCAGCCCAACTCAAAAACATGGTCTGGTTAACTCCCCTTAGACTGCTGATTCCGATTACATAGTTGTGCCAATACTTTAATCCTTAGTGAAGATAGAAATACATTTTACTAGCACACCCAAACACAGTATGCTAATACTTTTATCAGATTTAGAAATGCACAGCCAGCACTTTGATCTGAAGCTAGGACTGTTAAATATTATCTCTTCTGTCTAAAGCACTTATTGTTAATGAAACCATCACTGATCAGGAGTTTAATATAATGTGTTTAACAGAAATATTGATTAAACCAAATGAGTGCATTGTACTAAATGAAGCTAGTCCTCCTGGATACAGTTATATACATCAGCCTCGTCTGACTGGCAGAAGAGGAGGTTTCGCACTTATTTATAATGACAATCGAAGCGTCACACAAAAACCTAATCAGAAATTCAACTGTTTTGAAGTTCTTTATACTAATATAACATATGTAGCCAGAAAAAATAAGTCTACCGAGTTGATTCTGCTAATTATTTACAGAGCCCCAGGGCCATATTCTGAATTCCTTGGTGAATTTGCAGATTTTATCTCAAACCTGGTTGTTTCTCTAGACAAAGCTTTAACCCTAACCCACTGAGAATAGCAGTTGTATGTATTCAGTAGGGGTCAATCAGAATGTAATGTAAGGATCCACTCATAATGGCGGTCACACTATTGACCCGATATTAACATACGGATTAAATATAGAAAATAGAGTAACACTTCGGCAGTCTGAAGCTATCTCAGACCATTATCTCATCTTGTTTAAATTGCATATTGATCATAATATTTGCACCTCGCCACGCTATCGCGTCAAACGTACATTCACATCAGCTACTGCACCGAGTTTTATCAATAAACTCCCAACGATATCAGCTATGATTGGATTACCGACTGATCCCAAAGAACTTGATCAGGCGACTAAATGTCAACGTTCCGCTACATGCTAGATAAGGTAGCTCCACTTAAAAGAAAAATAATTAGAGAGAAAAAGCTAGCACCCTGGTATAATGATCACACCAGCACCTTAAAACAGACCACTCAAATATTAGAATGTAAATGGCATCAAACCAAATTGGTAGCATTTCAAACAGCTTGGAAGGAGAGCCTCCTGAACTATAGGAAATCTCTTAGTGCTGCTAGATCAGTCTATCTCTCCACCTTAATTGAAGATAACAAAAATAATCCTAGATTCTTATTTAATACTGTAGCAAAATTAACTAGGAATAAAACCACCACAGAAACATGCACACAATCATTATATAGCAGAGATGATTTCATGAATTTTTTTCACTGGCAAAATTTAAAACATTAGACAAAAAATTCAGACTATTAAATTAAAGCCAGACAGTTTTATAGCTAACCCTGTAGATAATAATATAGTAATATCAGATCAATGATTAAAATGTTTTACTCCCCTTAGAGAGACCGAACTAGTTTCATTAATCTCTTCAGCAAAATCATCAACTTGTATACTAGATCCCTTACCTACATATTTCTTCAAATAGATTATTCCAGAAGTAATCAAACCCCTTCTATAATAATCAATTCTTCCCTTAGCACTGGCTATTGACCCCTGTCAATTGTCCAACTATAGGCCAATATTAAGTCTGCCCTTTATCTCCAAGATCTTAGAAATGGTTGTAGCACAGCAGCTATGCTCGTACTTACATAGGAATTACATTCATGAAATATACGAGTCAGGATTTAGGCTTCATCACAGCACAGAGACAGTGCTGGTTAAAATGGTAAATGACTTACTATTGGCCTCTGATCAGGGTTGTGTCTCATTACTTGTATTGCTTGACCTTAGTGCAGCTTTTGATACCATTGATCATACTATTCTCCTTGATAGA
Organism: Stegophilus panzeri; assembly: GCA_024331685.1. Classification (NCBI taxonomy): domain Eukaryota; kingdom Metazoa; phylum Chordata; class Actinopteri; order Siluriformes; family Trichomycteridae; genus Stegophilus; species Stegophilus panzeri. The sequence continues at coordinate 5,780,698 of JANDJT010000060.1, forward strand.
CTAGAAAATGTTGTTGGCATTAAGGGAATGGCCCTTTCCTGGCTCTTATTTGACTGATCATTAAAATGGAATTAGCTTCCACTGTTATGCTGATGATACACAGTTGTATGTTTCAGCGAAGTCAGATGACAGACAGCAGCTTAATAAAGTTGAGGAATGCGTAAAGGACATTAGACACTAGATGCTTATTAACTTCCTTTTACTTAATTCTGACAAGACAGAAGAACTTGTACTAGGACCACATGCAGCTAGAAGTAAGCGTTCTGATTACATAGTAAGGACTCTGGATGTCCTTTTTGTTTCGTCATGTGCAGCAGTAAAAGACTGAACATGATATTACCTTTTATGACTCATAGCTTGGAAAAGTGTTGTCGTTGTTGCTTGCCCTAGCTGTATGTGTAATTTTGACATTTAAAATAATAAATTGGGATATTTGTCTGTTAAATTACATAGTATTATAACTATACAGTAGATAATGCTGTCCTTTAGCATATTTTGAGTGACGATAGTAATAGTGCTAACGTTTGCTAGTAGTGAAACGGTGGTTAATAGCCTACTTGACGAGCTAAGTTAGTGAACACAACGCTACAGTATTTACAGATGAGACTGACCTGCACTTGAAGCCCTGAACTGCTCGATAATTTTGTTACATTTTCACTGCTTCTTTTTAGAGGGCTTTCTTTTTGCGTGAAGAGAAGGTTGTCAGTCCAACAGATTCTTATCTCTGCACTCGACATTTGGAGCTCTTTTAGTGTGACAGTTGGGTTCTTTCTTACCTCAAGGCCCTTCTTCCCATGATGCCCAGATGGCCAACTCTAGGATGGTTCAAGGTTGTGCCAAGCTTTATCCATTTCAGAATTATTGAGGCCACTGTGGTCCTGGGAACACTCAGAAGTCTTAGAAATTGTTTCATATCCTTGCCCTGATCTATGCCTTGCCACAGTTTTGATCACGGAGATTCACAGACAGTTCCTTGGACTTCATGGCTTGGTTTTTGTTCTGACAATGCGGTTTAAACTGTGTGTGCCTTTCCAAACTATGCCCAATCAAATCAAACTACAACAGGTGGACACCAATTGAGTTCTAGACACGTCTCAAGGATCATTTAAGCAAACAGGATGTACCTGACCATGATTTGGAGTACCACAGCAAAGAGTCTGAATACTTATATGAATAAGAAATTTCAGTTTTTGATTTTGAATTGATTTTTTAAATTGCTAAAAATGTTTTTTCACTTCATCATTATGGGCGATTAAGTGTAGATTGATCATCAAATCAGCTAAATCAAATCCACAACACAATAAAGTATGCAATAAGTAAAGGGGTCTGAATACTTGATCTGAATCCACTGTACATCTACTACTTTTTTAGCTCCAACAGTATTTTGGGACTTTGTACATAGGCCACAGATTAACCAATTTCAGCATGGGTATTTGGGTCTACCCCAGCTTGCACAGTGATTTTAAGCAAAGGATAATGGTTAATGGTCACAGTGCTAACCCCAAACACTCCATCTTTCACCAGAGTTCACAATTACCTAAAATTAGTTTTACCAGCAGCTGATTTGCTCTCTTCCCTAAGTGGAGCTGAATAATATTCCACTATGCCTTTGTTCATTTTTAATTGTATTCCCTTCGATTATATTCTCAACTGCAATTTTTTGACATTTTCTTCTGAACCATGTACTCTGTTGATTACCTGAGTGTCTTTTCTAGGCCTGGTTTATACTTGGTACATGGCTTTCTGGGCTTATGCAGAAGCAGTGCAACACAAGCAGCATTGTTCACATTCAAGCCTGTATACTTTATGTATCTGGGTATGCATCACATGTATCAGAACAAAAACACCCTGTCTATCTGGTTTTCAACTTAAACGGTAAAACTGTTTCACATTTTCATGTGCCTCTCTGCCTCTCTCTGTCACTCTGACAAGCTCTGTCTCTTCCTTTCAGACTCAAATCAAAAACCATGACCTTCCATTCAAATGTTTTTAAGAAGATCCAGAAAATTGATACACAAGACAGATCTTTTGGTAGCTTTGAAGGCTACAAGAGAGGTTTTAAAATTCAAACACTAACTATGATAGATAAAACTGGCTTGTGTTAGTACTCAATAACTGTCTAGAATAGTACATAAACATGCAGTTTGAGACACAATGTTAGTTTGTTTAGTCAGCTGTGGACACAGTGTCACATGGTGCTATACTGCAGGATACAATGGCTTGTATCCTGAACTTGTGTATGCATATGTGTAGTAAAATGCAAGCATAATCCAGGCTCTAGACTGCTCTTGGCTTTGCAATTTAGATTTTCAACCCTCAAGAGATACATTTTGTGCAATTTGGAAAAGTGCTAACAACAAAATTGGATTGTTTTATTATGTCCTAGCACAACAAGGGGGTACCTGTGCAGTGGTAGGCCCTGAGTGCTGTACAGATGTGTCCGACCCTACCATAGATCTGACTCGGTTCAAGTTAACAGTGATTGGTTAGGTGCCTGGCTAGGTTCCTGGTGGCAATAAGGCTGTGAAATTCTGTGCTTCATGGTGTTTCTTGTCATGCTCTTGTTAACTTATGTCATGATTTGCTATTGCTGCCTGCCTAAAACAGGCTCAGGTAACAGAAACTACAGTTATGTTGACTCCTCTTATTAGGTCTAATGCCTACATTTAAAGGGACATTATTACTCTACTTCATGTGGCACGTGGATAGAAGAGTAAGACCTGTCCTTATTATTGGATATGTAGATGGATAATCACCTGGCCAGTGGTTATAGTAGCCAAATAGTACAGAAAGTTTAAGCTTACTTTAATGGATGACTTTAGGGTCATCCAAAGGGGGTAATTGTGGAATTATTTTCTGTTTTGAGATGAAAGATACATAATTCAATGATGTAAGATCAATTCAATGTGATTTTTGCTCATGATGTATACATTAAGTAAATGTTAGTTTTTTAAGCTTAGTACGACGCTATTGCTTTCTACAGTATGGGATGCTGACTGCTAAAATTTCTCTCTCTCTCTCTCTCTCTCTCACACACACACACACACACACACACACATACACAGTGGTGTCTTCGGGGCCATACACTCCCCCATTGCTGTTTGCATATAACGACTTTTAAGGATGAATATTATCATATACCCTCGGAATACCCACTTGTTTTGCTGCTTCAGAAGTCTCTAAACTACTTTTTTTGTCAAACTCACGATTCTTTGTTGTAAGTGATGCATTTTTATTTTAATTCCACTCTTCCCTGCCCCTGACAACTGCCGTCACTGCGACTGAAGACATCACGTAAAACTGTCCTGCTGAAGCAGTCAAGTAAATTTAATAAAAGTGCTTGAAGTTGGCTTGAAGTGTATTCAGTGCTCACCGGTATGTAGTACTGGGAATGATTCTACTGTCCCTGCTCGAGAGAGATTGGTCAGGTGACGTGAAAATTATACCCGTCGCATGACTATAAAAACGGCACCTGTGAACCACACCATCAGCCTTATTATCTTCAGCGAAAGACTGCATGTCAGACTGTTCGTGTGAACACACCTAAACACTTTTTGACAGTAAGTGTTACTCCTTTCTCTTACAAGGGGAGGTGGGGACACTTTCTGTGTGAAGTGTATCAGAGTGAAGCACTACATTGCGGCTCCGCTCTGGCTCTCTCGCTTCTCAGCTGAAGCGAGATGGGTTTCGGAACCTCAGGACTCTGAGCCTGCAGCTGTCAAGGCAACCAGCCGGCTCAGATCCTGGGGGTCCCGTATGGATCTGGAGGGGGAATCGGAGACGAGCGCTGCTCTATCTCTCTCTTTCCTCTGCATCCGATGCCATAGCTTCTGGGTTTAAAAGAAAAAAAGGAATTTGTAGCTCGCGTCAACCTGCCCTCTCTGACTCCAAGGAGCCAGAGGGGGGAGCCAGTGCAGCCCTTTTTGGGAGTGGAGCATGCTGCCATACATATATA
>JANDJT010000060.1:5797766-5816253 GCA_024331685.1 Stegophilus panzeri
TGTGTATTTATTGTTCTGTCCTGTGTATTTATTGTTCTTTCCTGTGTATTTATTGTCCTGTGTATTTATTGTCCTGCATTTTGTATTTATTGTCCTGTGTATTTATTGTTCTGTCCTGTGTATTTATTGTCCTGCATTTTGTATTTATTGTCCTGTGTATTTATTGTTCTGTCCTGTGTATTTATTGTCCTGGACTTGTCTCACACTGTTGTGTATTTGCACATTATATAGACCTGTGTACTGTTGTGTTACACCATGGTCCTGGAGAACTTGTTGTTCCAAGCTAAATACAAGCTAAATAGTGGAATAACAGTTATAACCCACTTGTTTTGACTTGACTTGAAAACCCCTTGTGCTAGCCACTTAACACTTAACTTAGTGAAGCCAGATCCGCTTTTTCAGCAACGTGTCCTGAATAGCAACAGTAACCATGCAGCAAGGCTTGGAATTCATCAATTACTCTTTAGTTGTTTACAGACATTTCAGGAAAAAGCGCCTATGCTCTCAAGTATCCTGACACCTTTCTCACAATGATGCACACAATTTGCAATCCATCATATGGTATGTTTTGAGTGGAAAGTGAAATCGTGGCTTCAAAAACATCAACACTCCATACACAACACTCCATACACAACACTACATACAACACAACATAAACAACACAACATAAACAACACTACATACACAACACTACATACACTCATAAATATTGACTTTAACATTGCAAACACATTTATCATTTACCATGTGTACAGCTGTGAACACAGCTGTGACACATTTGAAAACTCTCTCTTTCTCGCCTCTCTCTCTCTCTCTCTCTCTTTCTCTCTCTGCGTGCTGTTACTTCTTGTGAAGGGGCATGTTTTTATATCTTGGTGGGGGGGTCAAATTTCCCTACCAGGACATCTAACCTTGTGGGGACCCCTAGTCTGAGAAAATCTGCTTTTTTGTTTGTTTGTCAGAGTTACTGTGCAAGCAACTGAGGCAATTGCCTTCACATGTTGTTTGAAGCCTGCATACCCATACCACTTAGAAAAGAAAAGAAAAGAAAAGGGGTCCCTTAAGAAACATCATTATCAAGCTATCAAGTTTTACCTTTTATCGTTTATGTGGCTGAAACACAAAATCTAGCGTGAATGATATGACAGTATAAACTCATTAAATATTCAAATTCATTCAAATACAGAATCTTCATTCATTCATTCATTCATTCATTTATCTTCAGTAAGCACTTTATCCAGACCAATCCAGGCCTATCCCAGGAACCCTGAGCACACACTATAAGGGACAGTAGTTCAGCACAGGCCACAGTGCACAAACATTTGCACATTTACACCTAGAAGTAATTTAGCATAACCAATCCATCTAATTTCATGTTTTGTAAAAGAGGAAATGAACATACCCGAGCTCTGAATATTGAGAAGCAAAACCCTGTAAAAGGCACGTTGAGACAGAGCTGAGACGCGCTGACTCTGCAGTTCAAACACGGCCATGTGTATCATCCCTGTTCAACTTTATAACCATAAAAGTACAAAAATGAGAGCTGATATTTGCAGTGTAGCTTAAAGATAAACACAGCGGACTAAAAACACACAATAACAGCATGTATCTGCACACACACACACACACACACACACACACGCACACACACAAACTGAGAGCAGCCCATTGGCATCTTTACTTTCTGTGGAGGCTTTAGGGATTTGGCATTTCCTCTGACATCATGTCAAACTTCTACTGCAGCATGCTGACTGGTTGCATCACTGTACGGCATCTGTTGTTCCTCCAACCATAAGGCTCTTCAGAGAGTGATGAGAATAGCAGAGCTCATTACTGGAGACAAACGCCCAGCCTTACAGGACATTTAACAAACACACTATCTGAGGAAGGCCTGCAATATCATTAAGATAAGATAAGATAATACTTTATTAATCCCCAGATGGAGAAATTAGGGTCTGCACTCATCACTCTGCTCATTACTTGTTTGCCGCACCGCCATCTGCCAGACGTTTCCGTCGCATCCAATCACGGACAATCAGACTGAAGGACATTTTTTTTTTTTTTAATCTTTAAGCCATCAGACTACTCAACAGTCAGTAGTCCTTCAATTAGCACTGCGACACTTTATATTACTGCCACTTGAGGACGCTTAGATATTTACTAATCGGATTTACTATGTACTTTTTGTTGTACTTGTATTTACTGTTCTGCCTTATTTAATAGCTCATGTCACTTTCACTCCTCCATTGTACACCACTGATTCAAGATTCAACATTCAAGTAGCTTTATTGGCATGGTAAAAGGCTTTACATTGCCAAAGCACTGGTAACATGACACACTGTCTCATTTACCATCACATTACAGCATCATCTCAACCTTATTGTCCAGTATGTGTTTGATCATGTCTAATAAGTATGTCTACTGTCAGTGTCTAAAGCTGAGTCTCGTCACAAGCCCAGTGTACTTAGTGTAAATGAGAAATAAGCAACTCTTGACTTTTCACACACACACACACACACACACACACACAGCAGGGAGTGCTGTTTTGTTGTTTTATATAGCGTGTCTATAGGAAAATCACAGGAGGTTTGCACACACACACACACACACACACACACACGCACAAACACACAGTATGTGTGGAGATATAGGAAGTGTGTGGGAAAATCACTGGACGTGTGCTCTCTCTCTCTCTCTTACATACACACACACACACACGCACAAACACACAGCATGTGTGGAGATACAGGATATGTGTGGGAAAATCACTGGACGTGTGCTCTCTCTCTCTCTCTCTCTCTCTCTCTCTCTTACACACACACACACACACACACGCACAAACACACAGCATGTGTGGAGATGCAGGATGTGTATGGGAAAATCACTGGACGTGTGCTCTCTCTCTCTCTCTCTCTCTCTTACATACACACACACACAGCAGAGGGCGCTGTTGTGTTGTTTTATTCAGCATGTGTGTAGGAGAACGTGTGTAGTGTACAGATAAAAAAATTCTTTACAAAAATTAGAACTCAACATCTCAAATGTTAACTCAACACCAGAAGCAGTGCTGCTCTGCTGGATCTACAGCGTTCAGTTCTGTGTTTTCTTGCACTGCTTTCATAGGCTGTACATAATGTTCAAATATATGTACTGGCCGTCAGTTTATTACGATCACACATTACCAGTAAATATCACAATATGACTGTTAAAACTTTCTGGAACTTTTCATTTTAACAGAAAGAGAGTGTGAGCTGCAGTAGTAGAGCTGCAGGGTGAAATGTAGCCCATGTGCTGTTTAGATTACATACATGTAACGGGTATGGAAAACACTCCATAAATTTAACGTGTAGAATTACACAAAAAGGAGATGTGTACCTGGTGTAACTGTCTGTTTATGTGAGTGCTTTCCCTTTTGGTTGTCATGATGTCATTGGTTTGTGTAATTTCCTGTTTTGACTCCTCCTCTTCCCTTTCATGTTATGGTTGAATGGGAGAGGTAGGATTTTATTTAGCTCTGATTAATCTAATTTCATCTTTATTTAAATCATCATTTATATACTTATATACCCATTTTAGTTTGTGTGTGTATAGTGTTATTTTATTTATCTGTGTGATTATTTTTATTGTTTTACCCTTCTTTTGAGTGATTTTTTTGTATTTTGTTTCAGCATGTGCACCGCCCTTTCGTGTTATGGTTGAATGGGAGAGAGAGGAGAGAATAAATGAGAAGTCGACCCAGTTGCCGTCCGCCTTTTTCTTTGGATAAAATAAAACACAACGCAGACTACAACCAGTTACATACATACACCCCAGAGTGTAGCATACATACGGTATGCCATATTGTTTCTTGCTAGAATCCATGCTCACGTGGGCATGTGGCAGAAAAAAAAAACTGAAAAGAAAATCCAATTTCACAGCAGAGGTGATGTTCTCTCCACTACACCGTTAATTTCTGTGCTTTCTTGTGCGAACGCCAGATTTTTATAAACATGCACTGCTACTGTAGGCGATCACATAAACTGCAGGTGATGTTTTGTTTATACAGCACAAATATTGTATTTTGTACTGTTTCTACCTGGAAACCGTGTGACAGATGAAATTATGGCAACTCTAATAAGTGTACTCTTTACACCCATGGTGAGCAGAAAAGCATTTCAGAAAGCACAACGCATCAACTCGGGGCAGATGGGCTACAACAGTAGCAGCAGCTTCCAGTCCTGTAAGCCAAGAACAGGAATCTGAGGCTATTGTAGGCACAAGTTCACCGAAACTGTACAGTTTGAAGATTGGAAAGATATCATCTTCATGTGGGGCCATGTGGGGGTGGCTGTGGCTCAGGTGGTAGAGAGGGTTGTCCACTAATCGTAGGGTTGGCAGTTCGATTCCCGGCCCACATGCATCCACATGCCGAAGTGTCCTTGGGCAAGACACTGAACCCTAAGTTGCTCCTGATGGCAAGTTAGCGCCTTGCTCTGCTACCATGTGTGTGTGAATGGTTGAATGAGACAAGGTGTAAAGTGCTTTGGATAAAAGCGTTATATAAGTGCTGACCATAACTCAATGACCATAACATCATCTGGTCTTTTGTTTCCATAAACCTCTGCCCACCGTCACTTCAGATTCCTGTTCTTACTTACATGAGTGGAACCTCCATTTTTCTACATTCTGTTGATTGATGTGAACATTAACTGAATGTCTTGACTTGCATCTGCATGATTTTATGAACTGCCCTGCTGCTCATGATTAGCTGATTGAATAAGTGTTTTGGTATTTTAGTAACTATGCCGTGCTGACAGATAGATAGATAGATAGATAGATAGATAGATAGATAGATAGATAGATAAATAGATAGATAGTATGGGATTTTGATCAATCAATAACCAATCAAAGTATATTCACTCATGTATAAGCAAAGTATAAGATATTAAAGAGTATCAGTGTATGAGTAAGCAAAAGAAACGAGTGATAATCAGTAGAACAAGTTATAATCAGTTAATCCACTAAAGCTAAAAGTATATGGTTAAAAGTATATTCACATTTAAAAAGGAATATTCCAATGCTACAGTGCTTCAGTGTTTCAGTGCCTGTGTTATTCTGTTTTTCTGTGTTAGTGGGAACCTGCCTGTGAGGAAATGTGTAATGGAATGGAATTTCTTTTAAAATGAATAGGCTTGAGGTACCAAGCCACCATTATACCAAAGTTAGAGTTAGGCTTTTTAATTAATGGTGGCGTGAAGCCAAGGTGTGGCCAAGCAAAAAAGGGAAAGATCTGGTCAATGAGATCAGTGTTTTAGAATTGTATAAAATGGCTTTGTAATTCAGTCTATCTGCAGATCGACTCTGCTTTTGTTGAAAGTCTGTCTTTTGACCCCAAGCCTCTGAAGAATAGATAGACTGATAGATGGATAGATAGATAGATAGATAGATAGATAGATAGATAGACAGACAGATAGATAGATAGATAGATAGATAGATAGATAGATAGATAGATAGATAGATATCTTACTATACCAGTAGAGATAATGATGTTTTTTTGAAAGATTTTTGAATATTTAGTAAAATAACTAACCCTGTTTTATACAGTGTATGTATAATGTTGTCCTCGATTAAACAGGAAGCTGTAAGGAGATACCGAAAACTGTCACTGTAAGTGATAGGAAAAGTTGCTGTTCAGTGAGGATGAGTGTCACATTCTCTGTTGTTTGCTCTAATAAATTATTTATGTGAGCAACTTACACCTAATTCAATTATTCATTAGGGAAATCTGCATCATATTTTGTGTGCTGAAGTGTAAATGCAGCTTGAAACGCAATTAGAAATTATACATATAAGCAAACAAACATACAAAAATATAAGCACATAAAAACAAAATTTAGTGCACACATACACAAAATACCTACACACACCCTACACTATCTCATTACATAAAGACCTATCTTCTATGTCCTGAAACATGTTTTACAGCTCCGCACAGATTGAAAATGTCTTCGCTCATTCTTCTTCATCACTCTTCAATTCATCTTCAGTAACCACTTTATCCTGGTCAGGATTGCAGTGTTTTATCCCACTTTATCCTTCTCACTTTATTTACTGTAAATGAGAGCTCTGTGTGAGCCTTTACATGTTCAGACAAAAGATATTTTGATATATCGCACTTTAGCTTTTTTTTTTTTTTTTTTTTTTTTACAAGATTTAATCAGGTTCCTATGTACACTGTGGTCTACTGTTTCATCCAGTGTATTAACTGGTTCATCACAATTTAGCATATCCAATCCAGAAACCTACACGGACATGGGAAGAACGTGAAAAAAATCCACACACGGTAACCAGAGTTCACTATCGAACCTCAGACTATAGAGCATTAATCATTATGAATTTATCCCATTAGATATGAACAGATAGATCCTTACACACTGAAAACCCTTACAGTAGAAATCTGAGTGCTTCAAACTGTTCCATTAAAATCCTAAATGGTTGCACAATGGGGCAGTCTACACTATTCAGTGGGCTGTATTGGGCAAAGCCATGACATTCATTCATCTTAAGTAATCACTTTAACCTGGTCATGGTTGCAGAAGGTTCATAGCCAGGGAATCCTGGGAATACTGAGTACAAGTTGGGAAAGCATCCTGGATGGGACACTGGTCCATTGCAGAGCACCATACACATATTCATACACTCCTTCACAAATCAGTCATTTGTCAAATTGTGAAAATGGAGGGACTCTAAAAAAAATGTGTGTAATTCCTACATGGTTAATGCACTGTTTTTGTTAATCCCCTTGAATTAAAGATGAAAGTCTACACTTTAATCCCATTTTGCTTGCTTCATTTCAAATCCATTGTGGTGGTGTACAGAGGCAAAATTGTGAAAATTGTATCACTGTCCAATACTTATGGTTCTGACTGTATATTATAATCTAAATCCCTTCTGTCATATAATTCATTTTCAAATATTGGCCCATGCCTCTTACAAACAATAGGCTAAAGAAGAAAGTGATTCAAGTGCATTAAAATGGCTGTTATGTTATAGCTGTTTATTAGCCCTATGATATATATCCCATAGTGTCATACAATGTCAGACGCTACATAGGCAAGTCTATTTGAAACACATACTATGTAATGATTTGGACATTATATTAAAGCAGTGGCTATAAGCATCCATTACATCTGTTTATTATCTCCATTGCTAAAGTAAAGAAGTAGAAAGCAATATTATCTCTCTTGGGGGAATACCACAAAGCTGATCCCCATTCTTACTGTCACTGCAGGTCAATGCTTTTTTAAGTGGCTTACAACGGTATCAAATGACTCACAGTATCAGATTAAATGAAATTGAATTTAGAGAATGAAATATTAATTGAAAGTGAAACCCCAGAGTGACGCTGAGAAAGACAGGGTGGTTAATTAGTAGCAAGATAAAGGGATTTCTCTCACTATAAAGAGCCATGCAAATGATTCTGTCCCTCTGTGGCCCTTTCCATTGCGCCACCCCTTTTCTCAGTAATGCGCTCTCTTTGGCTCTACGCTTAACTGTCCGCCTCTGAGCAGCCACACCCAATAGAATCAATGCCATATCTAAAATAGTATTCTGTCCAGATAAAAAAGACTCCCTTGGACATTCACACACTCATTCACACCTTTGGGCAGTTTAGCACAACCATGCATTTTCCATACCGCTTATCCTACTCAGCATCACAGGAGAGCCTATCGCAGAGAGCTCTGGGCTCCCTGGACATGGTGGCAATCCATTGCAGGGAACATTCGCACACACATTCACACACTATGGACAATTTGGAAATGCCAATCAGTCTACAGAGGAAACCTCCAAAGCATGGGGAGTACATGCAAACTCTTCGTGTGAGGCAAACGTGCTAACCACTAAGCCATCATGCCCACCATAGCTTAATGTGCGTAAGCACTCTGATAAAAAGCAACACGACATCTTATAGGCATATTTTGTGTGGTTTGATATTTTGTCATACTATCTGGTGTGCAGTTTAGGACACAGCTTCAGGTAGCCTGGTGTCACTGTATCAGTGAAAGCTTGGTTGTAGCTACAAAAGGTTCAGCTAGCATAGCAAATAGTGCTGGCTAAACAGTATAATGCGATATTCATTACAGTACTATGCCGTGGTATTCATGTAGAAATGAGTAGATGGAAACACACACACACACACACACACACACACACACACACACACACACACATGTTTTGTGTGTGTGTCATGTTTGCCATTGTTTTATTCATGAAGTGCAGTAGTGCATTTGGTGATTTGGCATGCACCCGCTGCAAATCAGGTGAGAGCAGGGACAAGTTCACGAGATAATTCACCCACTGAATGATTCACACAGCTGATGCATATTTCATATTCTTCCAAACAACAGGTTAATGCAGAGGTCAAACGTGCACAAATATTTACACTCGTTAAAGCAGGTGTAGATGATGTTAAAACACTGTTTGCAACGAGTCAGGCATTCAGAGAGGAGTGAAGGGATTGGATTGGATTGTTATGAGCTTTAGACAAATATATTTCTAATATATTTCTATTTATTTCTAATCGGTTGCAAATATTGCCAAAAATACATGTATTTGAACACTAACCATAAGCAGTGTGTTATTGGATTTCATGATTGCACTGAATATTCTCTACTATCGCTTCAAAATCTACCATTGGTGTTCAGTTGGGTTGATATGTGGTATGTGTGAAGATAAGAATATGATTTAGATCATTTCCATCTTCACCAAAACCATTCAATGAGCTCTCATGCCCTGTGGGAAAAAAAACACTCCCATCAGGATAGAAACGTTTCATCATGGAATGGAACGGTCTGCACCTATATAGCATTTTTAAAAATTTATTTAACCTTAGCGGTACGACAAAGAGCTTTACACTGTGTCTCATTCACCCATTCACACACACGCCAAACGCTAGCTTGCCATTGGGAGCAACTTGAGGTTCAGTGTCTTGCCCAAGGACACTTCGGTATGTGGAGTCATGAGGGCCGGGAATCGAACCGCCAACCCTACGATTATTGGACAACTCATTCTACCACCTGAGCCACAGCCACCATAATGATTTAGATCGTTATAAGATAAAGGTGATCAGTCAAAAGAACTTTGTATTGATTTTCAATACAAATCAAATGAATTCTCTCTAAAGGGACAAATGGGTCCACTTGTCCCTTTGTTCTTCCCAATTTGATCATCTGCCGATTCCCACTCATAGAGCACTCCTCTATTATACTGTATGACAACTACAAAGACTAACATGAGGGCAAATGCTAATATGTGTTTCGTCCAAGCAAACTAACCACATCTTTTTGAACTGTTGCTCATGCTACTCTATCCACCCTCTTCCTCATACATGAGCTCACAGATGACCTATTACTAATGTCGCTGTGATTGACAGCGAAGATAGAGGATGCCCTTGGGGTTTTTTAAATTTATTTTTTATAATTTGTCACCCATCTGTAAATATTGTCGGAAGATGTAGATGTTTAGATGTTGGTGGAGTAACTGGGATATTTGGACTGGTAAATGCATCTTTACTTTTCACTTTACGAGTATGTTAAATCTCAGAGAAGTTTGCATACATGTGTAGGTCTGAATTAGGGTGTGTATATAACGTGGTGCAAAGCTGTTTTAATTTGATTCTGGCTACAGTAGGAAGTGATCTTGGTAGAAGTGGAGTTCTATGAGAGAACTTTGGGAGGTTATGAACAAAAAACCCACCTGATTCAGACACATGAGCCTGTGTGTATTCAGAGCTGAAGTGAAATTAACTGCAGGCTGCAGGAGAGTGTGAAACCTGAGACAAGATGGGTGGAAACAATATACTACGTGCTTCTGACTAAAATAAGTGTCACTGAGTGCACTGTGTGTGTGTGTGTGTGTGTGTGTGTGTGTGTGTGTGTGAGTGAGTGAGAGACGGGGAGAGAGAGAGAGAGAGAGAGAGAGAGAGAGAAATGGGAAGATCCATGTGATAATCGATGGCCTTCATGTATAAAACAATGGCAAACAAGACAGACAGCATTGTATGTGTGTGTGAGTGTGTGTGTGTGTGTGTGTGTGTGTGTGTGTGTGTGTGTGTGTGATAAAGAGAAAAAATAAAAACAAGGCTGGTTTTTATCTCCCAGAACATCAGTCCATGATCACAGAAGCGCACACACACACGCACGCACACACACACACACACACATACACTAAGCCTCCAAGGTCACTGACTATAATGTAAGTGAGTGTGTGAGGTACAGACACTAAATAACCCCTCACACACAGGTAGGACCTTGATAATCTGTTGATGTGGAATTATTCACCGCAAAATTCTCAATATATTAATGCTACAGTACTGCATTTACATCATAATCATGGATTATATGATATATTACAATATATTTTACAATGTACAGACTACTGCTAGAGAATAATTGTAACTGTCACAATCACTAATATACTATATTTTATAATGTATCAATGTTAAGAACATATTAGCTATATAATATATATAAAGTTTATATATAGCCTGTTCATTCCCATGAATATTAAAATTTTCTGAAATTTTCATGAATATTAAAATATTAACAACATTCATTTTCCAAAACGCTAAATGCTAGTAAAAAGTCAAAGTCAAAAGTAAATTATGTTAAAAAAAAAAAAAAAAAAAAAAAAAAAAGGACTTCACGGTTAATATTCTTTAAATTGAATTCTAAAAAATTATGTTTTTCATGAGATGCTAAATGTTTCTTTACAGTGAAGGAACTAATTATTCTTAAATGTCCTTTTAGAAATGTTGTTTTTGGACTATCCGACTAAACTGAGATCATTAAAATAATCCCTTTGTGTTGCCTAATACAAATAACTAATGTTTGAATAGCTGCTCTATAAAACACTGCCAAAGTAAACAGAGGCACAAGCCAAAATAAACAAAGACAGTTAGTGTTCTTTAATTTATTATATTATTGTAATCAAGATTATGAAATCTATTGCGTGTTTTGTTTTTTTACAGTGCAAATTGCTGCATTATGCTGTAGTTATACGTAATGCTCTTTTTTTTACGGGATTGAAGGTAAAAGTGTAGAATGGAATTGTAAAACAAACAGCAGCTTTCTCTAGCAAACACCAGCATTTTCTATCAAGTATCAAGATTCTCAGGCAAGCAACAACATTCTCTAGCAGACAGCAAACTTTTCTATCAAACACCAACATTCTCTAGCAAACGACATTTTTCAGCAATCGCCAACGTTGTCCCAAATTCCAAGAAAACCCAGATGTTTTGGCTTGTCAAGTCATGCATTGGGCATTATTAATGTTATAAACACAGAGTAATGTTTTGTCGAAAATGCTAGTGGTTATAGGATGATGGTGGTGAATGTCGCTGTTTGATGGTGAATATTAGGGTGTGATGGCAGTATTTGCTGGAGAATGTTTTTGTTAGAGAATGTTGACATTTGACAGTGAATATTGGTATTTATTGAGGAATGTTTTTATTGGACAAATATTGGTGCTTGATAGTGCATTTGGTATTTATTGGAGAATGTTTTTGTTGGACAAATATTGGTGCTTGATAGTGCATTTGGTATGTGTCACGATTTCTCCTCAATCTCGGAGTGCTCGGAAACCCGTTGCGCAAGCCCGATGCGCAAGCCCGATGCGCGAGCTCTTAGCAAACGCACACTTTTGGGTCGTCAGTCACATTGAGTTTGTTTACTATCGACATGTGCTTTTGTTATGGTTTATGTCCTGTCTCTGCCCCTGTATTGTCATTGGTTGTTTCCCGAAGGTGTGTCAACATTGTTCTCAACTGTCTTGTGTTTCACCCCTGATTACGTTTGTCATTTAAATCCCTCGTGTCTCTTTGCACTTCGCGAAGTATTGAGTGTTATCACCATACCAAGTGTTTGTACCCTGTTCCTCATTTTGTTTCATGTTCTTTGATCTTGTTTCTCATTTCTTGTTCTCGATTCTAGCCTTGCCCATTTTATGCCTGTTTGCCAATCTCCTGACCCATTGCCTGTTTCTTGATCTCGCTATTGTGTCATGTTTTGGATTTGTCTGCCTGTGTCTCTTTATTAAAAGCTCTTTTCTGCACTTGCGTCTAGCCTTCTAGCCGACTAGCTTTCATTGCATGGAAAACGTGATAGTATTGGAGAATGTTTTTGTTTGACAAATATTGGTGCTTGATAGTGCATTTGGTATTTATTGGATAATGTTTTTGTTGCAGAATGCTTTTCTGAAGAATGATGGTGTTTGATAGTGAATGTGGGTGTTTACTGTAGAATGGTTTTGTTGGAGAATGTTAGATAGTTGGATAATAAATGGTCTTTCAGAAAAGCTGATGCTGATGTTTGTTAGTGAATGTTGACAATGTTGATGTTTGCTATAAAATGTTCATTTGCTGGAGAATGATGGCGTTTGATAGCAAATGTTGGTTCATCAGACCAGTGTTTGAAGGTGAAAGTTGCTGTTTGTTGGTCAATTTTTTGTTGGGTATGTGCTGTAAAATATTGATTGTGGTAGGTGCTGTTGAAGAATGCATTTGTTGGAGAATGTTCATTTTTGTTGGAGAATATTGGTGTTTGCTGTGTTTGATCTGATTTTTAAGGTTAAGATGTAGCAGGATGAAGGACACCCACAGTGATGGAGTGAACAAGAAGTGTAAGGATATCGTGATGGGGAAATAGATAAATGCACAAATGAAGGCATGGAGCAATGTGGCGTGATGATGTGGAAAAAGCAGATGGAAAGAGACTGAGAGAAAGTCTGTTTCTGCCTGGAACTGAACAGAGACGCAGATGTCAAAGAACATAAACACCCAAGAGACATCAAAGAGGAAAAAAAATCATCACTGCAGTGCATCTCACACTCTTACAAACACACACATGCACACATGTACGCACACACAGGGACTTAATTAGATCTGCAGCAGGGTTCAAAAGTCTCAGTGCACTATCAAGAATGTTAGGAATATGTGTGTTTACTTCATCTTTAATCAAACATTAATACAGCTGTTAATACAGGATTACACAACTTTACCTTCATACTGCTCTCTTTCATACTTATTGTTTATTCTGCTGCACACTGCAGCAATTTTGGCTGAAGGAGGTCATAAAAATGTGCGCTGCATCCTTTGCACTCTTACGTAAGGATCCCGAACACTCGGTTAGCCTACTGTAGCCTGAATGCTAATGCAGTATGTTAAACGTTGTCAGTAAAGGAAATATCTTCAACATTATACTAATAAATACTACAGAAATTTCAGACTGGCCAAACATGCAAATGGTATTGTTGCATATGTTAGGGCACAGGCGATTTTATAGGGGGTGTAAGGGTTCCTGCAAATGTTTAACTTCTGTTTAATACCTTCATTATCAAGTTTCACATTAAAACATTTGATGGTTGTCATATCACAGCAAACCAGTGACTACATTTCCCATCCTGCACTGCGATCTACAAACATGGCCGCCATGGCCTTTATAACCACAGTATAAAGAGACTGTTTGAACACAATGACTTTGCGAAGTATTGAGTGTATTCACTGTGCCAAGCCTTTGTTCGTGGTGCGTTACATGGTTTTTGATCTTGTTTCTTGTTTCTCATTCTCGATTCTTGCCTTGCCTAGTTTATGCCTGTTTGCCAATCGCCTGA
Source organism: Stegophilus panzeri (assembly GCA_024331685.1). Classification (NCBI taxonomy): domain Eukaryota; kingdom Metazoa; phylum Chordata; class Actinopteri; order Siluriformes; family Trichomycteridae; genus Stegophilus; species Stegophilus panzeri. The sequence continues at coordinate 5,811,414 of JANDJT010000060.1, forward strand.
CCCATTACCTGTTTTTGTCCACGCTATTGTCTCATGATTTGGATTTGTCTGTCTGCCTCTCTTTATTAAAAGCTCTTATCTGCAGTTGCATCCGTCTTAGTCTCCATTACGTCCATTTCGTCACAATTGTTTAGTCATAATTGTAGGCTTTTAAAACCATTTTTAAGTACACAGCTATCATACAGCTTTTATACACAGTTAAATGTCTTTTTTTTCTTCTGTAAATACTTTATATAAAGTTTTAGATGATGACAGGATGCATAGTATCCTTAATACATAGGCTATAGACATGAGCTGGATTTTTCATGGTCAGCTCTCCATGAGGTGTCCATGAATAACTCAAATTACTTGAATATTTATTTTACATGTACTTCTGTTGTTTTGTTCCTGAGCCTAGATTATTTGTCTGTAGAATCCTCGGCTACACTGTATTAAGCTAACGTTCTCACATGTCACCTTTCGGGAAATGGTTAAATGAAACTGGCTGAAGAAAATTAACATTTTTGGATATAAGCCTTGGATGTGCTAGTTCATAAATGAACACTGTGGGAAACATTTTACGGTTTAAATGTTAATTCGGAACTGTAGGTGTTAATGCTCTGGGGCTTTTGGTATGAATCATTTTCCTGTGTTGTTTTTGTTTTGTTTTTTACAGGGAGAGGGGATTTACATAATAATTCATTTGAAGGTTGCTGTGGTAAGAGCTATAGAAAGACACAAACAGAAAGGACAAAGACAGTGAAGGAAAGAAGGACAGAGAAGAGTGAGAGAGAGAGAGAGAGAGAGAGAGAGAGAGAGACATTAAGACATTAAGAGAGACAGAGAGCAGGTTTGTGTTTCAGTGCAGAAACTTACCTCTGGCATTACTGTTTTTTACAATCACTAGGACCCATTTCTCAATACACGTTTTCAAAACTCTTGACACAGCGAGCACAACAGCAGTCTATGTGGGCTAAACTGTGGATCATTTTTCATTGCTTGAGCACAAAATGCATTCACTGACTACATCGTTCAAATGACATGAATTCTTTTCTCACTTAAACACAACCATCAGCAAAACTCTATGCACCTACAGGCCATTTTGCACGTTTTCAGAACTGTTCGATGTTAGTTCAAAACCCAACACAAAACTAAATAAGACAGCAATTTGCTACATTTCTACAGTTATATCATATTGAAATATCTTCCAAATCTAAAAAGGTTGAAGATGTATGAACAACATCCACATTATCAAATGTCTGTCCTTGACGCAAAGAATGCTGAATGCCTGGACATATCAGTATAAGATTGCCAGGGATGGATCAGGCATGCCAAAAGTTTCTTTCCTAGATGTACTGCCCAAAATGACATAAGATGCGATGTGGCGGAGAACCTGTGGCCAAACGCAGAAGACAGGGTTGACTAGGATTACTACTGTACTGTTTCTGTATCAGTAGATGGTGTATATACAAATTCTTGTATTGTGGAATTGTGGAAAAAAAAATGACATAAAACATATTGAAGCATATTGCATCATGTCTGATTCATTCCTGTAATATGTACTGCAGTGAATTCTAAACAATAGTGAGTGTCATTCTTGTTTTGTAAAGACATTAACAAAAAAAAAAAAAAAAAACATTGTGTAATGCTCCCAGTTGTTAGTGTTTTTTAGGTGTTGTGGAAGGGATTTGTTAGATTTAGTGCATTTTGGGTGTGAAATTAACTGCTGTGCCAAGCTGAAAGTTGGTTAGGAGAACTGTGTGAAGAGATTTGAAAAAGTGACCGAAGTATTGAGAAATGGGTTCTAGCGATTGTGGAAAATAAATAAATAAATAAATAAATAAATAAATATTTTTTAAAAATCACAAGAAAAACTGTAAACATACTGAACAGAAGAGCTTTCACCTGCCATGGATGCCATGCTGTGGAATGATTGGAATGACCACATGTAGGACAATGAGCCTCATTTATCATTCTTTTAATAAAGATGTGTGTAAATGTGTGTGTAAAAGGCAAATCAAGCTCAAATTTTCTGCCGGATTTACAAAGGTTTTGGGGAAAAACGATTTTCTTCATACTTGTGCATCTGTTGATCACCTGTGAAGTACAAAGCATGTTCCTAATAAAGCATTTAATGATGCCCACAAAACTCCATAAAAGGTCAAGCACACAGAGGGCTGGAAAAACAAAATGACTATTAAACAGTGAATAAAAAGGCAAAAATGGAAGCTATTTTGACTCACTTCTATGCCAATAAAAATGTCCAAATCTAGAGATAATCTTGGTGAAAGTTTTTCTTGGAAACTATTGGTGTTTACTGGAGAATGTTGGTGTTTGTTGGAGAATGTTTTTGTTGGCGAATGTTGCTGTTTCATGGAGAATGTTGGTAAAACAAACATTTACACACACTCACCAGCACAAGTACTGTAGGAAACGGATGTTTCTCTAAAATTCTGCGGTTTTCGCATATACCAAATTTCTTGTGTAAATGCTCCTATGAATGATTTACGAATTAATTCCATTTGTATCCAGCTTGATAAATAAGACCTAATGTTGGCAAAGCTTTTGGAAAACAACATGAACATTATCAACAAATCAGCCCCAGAAAATATTAATAATAATAAAACTGATTGCACAAAAGATGAAATTTCACTTCTCTATCCTGAGATATGCCAACTGTTCCAACTACACCACTAGCTCATTAATGTAGATATCGATCAGTATTGGTCTTCATCCCTGCTGCACTCCTCTTTCCTGAGTGAACTCTGCATGTGTATCACAAATTCCTGTCCCACATTTGTTTCTTACATTTGCATTTACATGTATGGCATTATCCAGAGCAGCTTACAGAAGAAGTGACAGGACATTACATTTCATGTTTACCTCATTTATCTTTAATACAATGATTTAAATGTCATACATTTTAGTTATTTGAGTCAACATGGAATCATATGGGGTTTTTTTGTTTGTTTTTGTTTGTAAATGCGGTCAGGTGTAAGATGAACTGGAAGGAATTCATGCTTTTGGATAGGACAGTGTGTTTGTTAAGGAAGGTCAAAACACTTTGTGTCCACCATTATGCTGGTATAGGCTAAGCCCTAGACTCCAGATATCAGGAAAACCAAAATATCATGTTGTGAAACTCTAAAACACTATAAACACAGAAAAACGGAACCATATTCAAAATCGTGAATCATGAGTATGGTTCCGTATTTCTGTGTGTATAGTGTTTTAGAGTTTCACACCACTGTCTTGGTTCAGTTCTGATAGATTTGTACTTTTTGCACGTTTCAGTATTCACTTTTGTGTTGATGTGGAAGTTTCTTTAACAGAGTCGCCTCTGATCCCACCATTAAGTACATATAGACCAAAGGCTCTACAGAGATGCACTATCACCTTCCAGCTCTAATTTAATGTACAGTTGAGGTAGTTTCTGTTTTTGACGTTCTGATGAACTGGTTCAGCTCTGCATTAAAGCCTCCACATAGCAACACATTTCACTGGCCTTGAAAATGGCTCATCTCTGTGTGGAGGCTGTACTGTATATATACTCCTCATCATAATACAGAGATTCTATTGGAGGAGTTTAGACAGCACTCTCCAGCACACTCTCTGCACACTCCTCCAGCACACTCCTCCAGCACACACTCTATCTCTCAAAGACACTCTCTCACACTCACACAATCACGCACGCACGCACGCGAGGTTATCACAGCTCCTCTCCAGTCACATTTCAGCTAAATTAAAATGAGCTCGTCACTTCCTAAGAGCGAATCTACAACATCTCTGATCGGATCCTCCGTTCACCGTCAACATCAGCATCACTGGAACACCGGAAACACGACGCCCGCGGAAGGCGCGCGCGGAAGCTCCCGGAACGGATGCGCGAGACGCGGTCAGAGGAGTCAACCCGAGGAGGAAACGGCGCGACGCAAGCAGTCGTCTTGTCACTCTCAGAGCGAGAAAACCCCGAGGCGCTCGGACGAAACCAGTTCGTTTTTTGAGCCGAAGGGGAAACCGCGAAGGGGTTCAAACCGGAGCGTAAACGCGAACTCCGCGTCCGCGTGCGCAGATGCGACAGGAAAGCACGGCAACGCGCGCGCGAAGGCACCGGACGAAGAGCTGCGTCCGATCATAAAGTCAGTCTTCGGACAGGTAAGATAGCAGAGGTTTTAAACACACGTGCGGGAAAATGTAGAGGTGATTAATGCATTCAACAGGTTTGTGATGTCGAGAGGACACGCGCGCGGACAGATGAGGAAAACACGAACTGTTTTGTTTTGTTTTTTACTTTCAAAGTGGCTCTTTTTTTTTTACTTCAGTATAGAATTAACATCAACTGTGTAGCAGTAACTCTTACAGTGTAGAATTAACATCAAGTGTGTAGTTAACTCTTACAGTGTAGAATTAACATCAAGTGTGTAGTTAACTCTTACAGTGTAGAATTAACATCTACTGTGTAGCGTTAACTCTTACAGTGTAGAATTAACATCTAGTGTGTAGCAGTAACTCTTACAGTGTAGAATTAACATCTAGTGTGTAGCAGTAACTCTTACAGTGTAGAGTTAACATCTAATGTGTAGCGTTAACTCTTACAGTTTAGAATTAACATCCAGTGTGTAGCAGTAACTCTTACAGTGTAGAATTAACATCTAGTGTGTAGCAGTAACTCTTACAGTGTAGAATTAACATCAAGTGTGTAGTTAACTCTTACAGTGTAGAATTAACATCTACTGTGTAGCGTTAACTCTTACAGTGTAGAATTAACATCTAGTGTGTAGCAGTAACTCTTACAGTGTAGAATTAACATCTAGTGTGTAGCAGTAACTCTTACAGTGTAGAGTTAACATCTAATGTGTAG